>LGRX02031099.1:0-29702 GCA_001247695.2 Cymbomonas tetramitiformis
GAAATGAATTATTTTATGAAAACAACACTCTATATAGACATGGGTTTAGTGTAAATATTTATATTATGACACCCAGACTCACGTGTGACAATCGTATACGATTGTCAAGCTGGAGCACTAGGTCCGACACCCAGACTCACGTGTGACAATCGTATACGATTGTGAAGCTCGGTCGTTGGGTTCCTCTCTCTGACGCACGTTTGAAACTCACATGCGACTGGGTTATACCCCCCGAGTCCCTGATTAGGGGGGGAAGGGGCAGTCGGTGTATATTCCTTAAGTATGAAGAAAAAATTTAAATTTTCTTAAGTATGTGAAAACGCAGGCGTCGACGCGGGCCGACGCGTTACCCTCCTTAAGTATGGGCTTAAGTATGGGAGCCCTATTTTGCGAAATCTTAGAATGTTAAGAATGTTTGGTCCGGTCCGTCCAGTCCGTCCAAACTGGACGGACTGGACGGACTGGACGGACTGGACGGACTGGACGGACTGACTGGACCAAAACTAACTCTCCACTCTGGTTGTAGACATATTGCACATGTATTCAAGAGATTCTGCATGAGTGTATGTTTCAATACGTGTTCAACACATATATTGCAAATGTGTTGCATAATTCACTCTGATTGTAGACATATTGCACATGTATTCAAGAGATTCTGCATGAGTGAATGTTTCAATATATGTTCAAGACCACAATAATCTGACTCGCTGGACAAAGTAGGACATTTTATTTGCGTTCTGCCAAATGGCGCGTCGATGATAACTGACGATTAAAAACTTTCCAATGGTGGAGATTTTACAGATTTAATTCAAGTTTCTTCGCTGTGTACACAGCCTTGCAGTTCGCAGACGACGACTGCCACGTCACGAAACGGGGCGGAATTGCTCTGAAGAACAGAGGAAATATCGCAGCGGTAAAATATTGCAGTCGAGGGGAGTGCCGTTTGTTACTTATCAAGTATGGAAATCTAGGTTATCGGCTGCCCGCCCCAACTTTGTTGCGCTACTGCAGGCACACCCCCTTGTGATTTTAATCACATTGCATGAAGTGCAATTTTTTTCAACGTTCGTAACGAACATACATGTACTCATAAGGCGAATACCTTTCTTTTGAGCTCTTGATCGACCCCATCCGCAACCGCATCAGCTTCGTTTGCAGTCGCGACTGCAAGCTAAGTCGATGCGGTTCAAGATAGGGTCGACTAATTCGTTGCAGCTGAGGGGTTTTCGTGCGGTTTAGCGCAAGAAACTTACGGGATATATTCGTATCAATATTATGAATATATCCCGTAAGTTCCAGGGCATGCCGTCGAGTACGCTTGAAACGGTCACATCTTGACAAGAGGATAAATCTAAACCCAAAACGCCTCTTGTCAAGATGCGACTGTTTGAAGCATACTTGACGGCAGGCCCTGCAACTTCCAGGATATATTCATGATATTGTTATGAATATATCTGCCAGGTTTCGTGAGTTGGGGTGCACGACAACTCCAACTCTGCAAGGCAGTTTTGGGTAAATCAAAACCCAAACCCAAAACGCCTCATGCCAATATGCGACTGTTTGAATTATGCTCCAAGGTATGACTTGAAACTTCCAGGATGTATTCATGATATTGTTATGAATATATCTGCCAGGTTTCGTGAGTTGGGGTGCACGACAACTCCAACTCTGCAAGGCAGTTTTGGGTAAATCAAAACCCAAACCCAAAACGCCTCATGCCAATATGCGACTGTTTGAAGCATGCTTCAAGGTATGACCTGAAACTTACGCGATATATTCATAATACTGATACGAATATATCCCGTAAGTTTCTTGCGCTAAACCGCATGAAAACCCCTCGGCTGCCGTGAATTAGTCGACCCTATCTTGAACCGCATCGGCTTAGCTTGCAGTGGCGACTGCAAACGAAGCTGATGTGGTTGCGGATGGGGTCTATCAAGAGCTCAAAAGAAAGGTATTCGCCTTGTGAATACATGTGTATTCTTTACGAACGTTGAAAAACAACGTATTTCATGTAATGTGATTAAAATCACAAGGGGGTGTGCCTGCAGTAGCGCAACAAAGTTGGGGCGGGCAGCCGATAACCTAGATTTCCATACTTAATAACTGACGAACGGCACTGCTGACTATGCCGTTCAGCGTTTGCGACTGCGAGAGGTGAATCTTTGAAACGCGAAGCAGATCTTTTGTCCCAAAAATGACAAAGTGACCTGATCCGAACCATTGCAGAAATTCAGGGAACTCGTGTTTGTGAAACCATGACGAAGTCCCTCGACACGACGATTAACTCGGCATCGTGACTAGGCAAGATCTGACGTTCCTATCCTCCTCGCTTGAATTTTGCCAACTTTTACCGGACGGCATCCAACGTCGATTTGAGACAGACCTAGTCGATCGTAGCCTCGCTCTGGCCATTTTAATTTTTGCCAACTTTTACCATGTCCTACTTTGTCCAGTGAGTCAGATTACTGTGATATATTGCAAACGTGTTGCATAATTCATCTGATTGAAGACATGTTGCATATGTATTGAACGATTCCTCATGCGTGAATGTTTCAACATGTGTTCAACACGTGTTCAATACGTGTGTTGCAGGCATATTGAACACCCCTCCAATCGTGTTGCCCCATTTCAATACATCGGCGCCCCATGCAATTCATAACACCCCCCAGAACCGACTTCTGCGATACGCGTCCAAATACCGTGAAAACTTGTCCCCATAACGCTAGACCCTTCCTTAGATGATACCAAGTGCTAGTGGGTGAGTCTGACACCATTTGGGTGCCCATGCTAGCATAATCATTTTCGCTGTGTCCAGGCTGATCGTGGTTCAATAGTTTGGCCAATATGTTGCACGTGTATTGCAATATCTAGATATTAGCATACCGTCTTCAATATGCCTCCAATGTGCCTCCAATACGTGTTCAACACGTGTATTGAACGCATCTAGAAACGTAGGGAACATGCAACCACTGTATTCTAGCATGCAACCATTGGCCTCCAAGTAGCAAGCCATTTACGCCCAGCATGCAACTAATCCCGCCCAGCATGCAACTAATCCCGCCCAGCATGCGACCGCTGCCCGCCCAGCATGCAATCTGTGCACGCCCGGCATGCAACCATGTTTGCCGAGCATGCAACCGCTGCCAGCCTAGCATGCAACCAGCGCACACCCAGCATGCAACCATGTCACCCGGCTGCAACCGCGGCGATCGGCATGCAACCAGCGCCACCATACAGCATGTTTGCCAAGCATGCACATGCAACGCGCACGCCCACCATGCAACCATGTTTGCCAAGCATGCAACCTGCGCCGCCCACCATGCGCCGCTACACCCATCGTGCAACCGTGTTTGCCCGCCACAGCCGCGCGCCGCACGCCCATCATGCAACCATGCACGCCCGAAGGCAACCACTGCCCTCTAGCATGCAACCACTGGCCTTCTAGCAGCAAACCATTTACGCCCAGCATGCAACCGCTGCCCGCCCAGCATGCAACCGCTGCACGCCCATCATGCAACCATGTTTGCCCAACATGCAACCCCCTACAAAATAGGGATTATTCCAAAGGCTTGGACGGCACCATTCCGGGCGCCCGGAACCGTCCTGAAAATATTTGGTAAAATTCCAAGCCTTTGGAAACCGCCAGGAATTGCAAGGTGAAGCTTTGGGTTTTTCCCTAGGAGTCCTATGGGGTTCCAAGCCGATGGTCCTACGGGGTTCCAAGGGGCTGGACCGAAATTTGTTAGTCCAATGGGTCCTGGTCGATTCCAAGCCGTTGGACCTATGTCCTCGGATTACGTATGACCGAAGTCGTCGGTCCAAGGCGGTTCCAACGGTTTGGAATTCATTTTGGACAATTCCAAGCCTTTGGAACTTTCCAGTCTGAGGTCGGCAGTCCGAAATCGGAGGTTCAACGGCTTGGAACCCCATTGGACCGGTCTCCGCGCAGCACGGGCGTGGTTTCAAAAGATTCCAAGCCTTTGGAACTTGCTAGTACGAGTAATGAAGCTCGAACCCGGAGGCTCAACGGCTTGGAACCCCATTGGACCGGTCTCAGCGCAGCACGTGCGAGGGTTTCAAAAGATTCCAAGCCCTTGGACCTTGTTAGTACGAGGAATGAAGCTCAAACCCGGAGGCTCAACGGCTTGGAACCCCATAGGATCGGTCTCTGCGCAGCACGGGCGTGGGTTTCAAAAGATTCCAAGCCCTTGGACCTTGTTAGTACGAGGAATGAAGCTCGAGCCCGGAGGCTCCACGGCTTGGAACCCCATAGGACCGGTCTCTGCGCAGCACGAGCGCGGGTTTCAAAAGATTCCAAGCCCTTGGAACCCCATAGGCCCAGTCTCTGGGCAACACGGGAGCGTGTTCCGAAATTCCAAGCCCTTGGAACTTCCCGATCTGAGAGCGGAACGCTATGAGCAAGTGCTTGATATATAGACTGATAATTCTCTGGACCGACCATTCTTGCTACGTGCAGTTCAAGACCGTCCAAGCCTTTGGAACGATTACGGAAGTGATATCTTATGGGGTCCAGGCTTAGTCCAATGGTTTGGAACCGCTTCGGAACTTGCGTTTGACGGATTCCAAGGCGCATCCAAGCCTTCGGAACCCCTTTGGAACTCCAGGTAAGTTAGTATTATCTGTTCAATGCGTGTTATATATTACAGTATATTTACAACTGGTAGGTTCTGACTTGGCAGCACGTGGTGCTCAACGAGACCGATACACTACCGCCTCGAGCGAGGCAATAAGTTAACTAATCTTCGTCATCAGAACTACTATCGCCGATGTCGCCGACAAAATCGACGTTGCGGTCAAGCACGACGGCAAGCACGTCTGTCCGATGTCGAATATTTAATGGAACCTTGTTACCGGTATACCGTGCAAGCCGCAAAGGCTTCCATGGAATGGGCGCCACGACCACTTGATTGTTGATGTCCTTCGCTTCGATGAATGCATCTTTGGTTTCCCATGGCATATCGGTGCGCAGGTAGATGTTTTGCGTGACCGCATCGGAAAGAGTAGCTTCGAGGGGAAACCATCTACACTTCACAAGAATATATGTGTCAGTGTGCACGACAAGCTTGACGACCTTCAGAATTTCGCCATACCTGCCATCAGAAGTGAAAGAATCATGAACACCTGCAAATCGAGATCTACAAGGACGCTTTGGTCCGGGCGTCCGGAATTGTGTGGCAGCATGGTTCCGGACGCCCGGAACGTATCGGACTTTTGAATATTTAAACATATTTAATGAAACGTAGCTTGACCATGGTCCAAACGGCCGGAACCTACACTCCACTCTTATACAGACGTCTGGAACATGTATAGTTGGCATGTCTCACCTGTCCTGGTCGTCTTCTTGCTGCTTCTGTACATTCCAGACTTTAAAGACAGACTTGAAATATCGATGACAAGTAGCCTTGTTCATGTCCCTTTCCAGCGATCTGTAATTAAAATTGCGAACTTTGACGTAAGCATACTCTGTTCACCTTCTCGGTGGTGCCAAGGCGTAACTCATTTCCATCTCCGTAAACGGAATGACTTCCCCTGTGACGGGGCTCTTGCGCCAGGTTTCAGGTTGAAGTATCGGCCTCGTCAAGTTTTGACCTGGGCCTCTGCCCCTGCCGCGACGAGCCGCCAAGCGACGTCGGTTTTGTCTAATGTTCCTGCATGGTCCAAATGCGCGGATAGTGACTTTCGGAGGTATTTACAGGAGTCCTTCTACAAAAAAAAAAGGTTTTTCTGACGTAGAAATTGCGCAAAGGTAGCCAAAAGTACAGCCTCTCCCCTGCAGTATTCCGTAAGTTTTAACAGGTCCGTGGTTGAACGCAACGGAGGCGTTCAAAGTAACGCAAGATAACAATTGTGCCTGGGGCACTACGACAGATGCTCGGAGATATGTTTTTGATTGAACGTGCAAAGGTACACAATTCGGGTTTTATAATATACTGGATCAGGGCCAGATTGAGGTACAAACGATAATTCGGTTCCGAGTTCTGAAGGCTAAACACTTCTCAAGTGCTCCACTTATTCACTCGTCACTCAGGTTGCAGGGTCAACCACTCGACAGCCGATGTCACACTTCGGCTCAACGTTCAATTCCCGATCCGATCTCATTTCTAATTCCGATTCGTCATTCTCGATTCAGATGCTATGTCGACAGACTGACACGATGACTGCCACACAGTGCTGTCATACTACTGTACTGTCATACTGTCATACTGTCATAGTGTCATACTGTCATAGCCCTGACATCTGATATTCGATTTCATTGTTTTTCCAACCCCGATGCGAATCTGACCATTCTTCGGGGGTCTGACTGAGTGCCACGATGACACCCCCCACAGTACTGTCATACTACTATAGTGTCATAGTGGCATACTGTCATAGTGTCATACTGTCATACTGTCATACCCCGGACATCTGGTACTCATTCTCATCGTGATTTCAAGCCCAATTTCACTGTCATCGTGCCAATCCCAGATTACTCCCGATGATACACATACAGACGCATAGGCATATCGGCTCACGCTGTGCCTCCGGGCACAATATCAATATATCAATATGCGCACTTGGGTGTGTACCTATTGTTATCGATTGATATCGCAGCCTTGGCACCTATTGTTATCGATTGATATCGTAGTTGCACCTATTGGTATCGATCGATATTGCAATTGCACCTATTATTGCATTGTATTGATTGATATCGCAGTTGCACCTATTGTTATCGATCGATATCAAATCTTGGATATTGAAAAACTATCAATACGGCTTAAAACTTTCGATACCGCTCCTTGGTCTCGCCCACGGTCTCGCCCACGGTCTCGCCTACGGTTTCGCCCACGGTCTCGCCTACGGTTTCGCCCACGGTTTCGCCCACAGTCTCGCCCACACGGTGGCAACGCGACTAACAAACGCGAGGCTGCGTTATCACCCGTAGGACGTGCTACAGTCCTACGGGTGTTAAGGCTACCTACGAGTATTAAGGAATCGGCGATTAATCGTCGGGGTCCAAAATACGATTAATCGTGCGATTAATCGTGTGGATTTTGACGATTTGTCGGACCCAGACATGAGGTGGGTGCAAGGGGCGACCAAGGTAGTGGTGTGGTGGCGACGACGGCTTTCGGGATGGGAATTGATAAAGCGGATGTGCGGTGGATTGTGCATCACTCAATGACGCATTCACTTGATGTGTACGTTCAAGAGATCGGACGAGCGGGTAGAGATGGAAATGATAGCACATGTTTGTTGTTATACTCGGCACAAGATTTTAATAAGCTTGCTTCGTCCCTTACGCTAACGCACAAACACAAGATGTGGGTCATGAACGCTTGAAAATCATGAAGGAATATTGTGACGAGAAAAATATGTGCTGCCACAAAAAGATAGCAATGTATTTTGGAGATGCGAACATCGGAAAGGCGAATTGCAATAGCAAGTGCGACATTTGCAGGGCAAGGAAACATACGACTTCAAAGAAAAGGAGAAAGACAGAGCCGGTAGTACCGACCACGGCGCGTAGCCGAAGTAAGAAGGTTAGAAAAAGTATGTAACTCGTTGAAGTGAACATCATCAATATCTATATGATTGTATATATCGACATGTTGGGTGAAACGTGGATATACGTGTCGGCATATTAGCGTAGCATCGTTGATTCCGAAAGTGGGAGTGTTTGACTCGACTAGGGAGGCGAGATACTTCATATGCCCAGAGATGAAATTTAAGGCAACCACGTGCATACACGAGATGGGGGTGAAAATCTAGTTTGGAATGATGGTTAGATGATCGAAAATAGAGGATTCATTGAAAAGTTATGCACTTTGTAAGATTTACAGTTTTGCTGTTTGTAAAAATCCTATTTCCAGTGTTTGTGACGAGCCTAATGACTTTTTGACCCCGCTCCAAGCACAACCGCTTCTGCTTGTCTAAACACATTCTCGGCACTGTAAAGTTTTTAAAGCATTCGAAGAACCCTCATTTTGGCCTCACACGAAAAGTAGCCTCCGGTCTAGTACAGAAAAATAAATAAAAAATTCCTTAAAAAAGTGAAAAAAATCGCGTCCGGAGGCTCTGGATCTGGTCTCAGCCAGAGTTGAGAGTAGACAAAATCTAATAACTGAATGTTATGTGTCACAGTACAGCGAGCGGAGCGAGAGGTGCTGTGTCACATAACTACGGTTATGTGACAGACGGGAAAGAAGGTACCACTACGTGGTATAAGGTTTCGAACTCTGTGAGAGTTCGGCTCCGCAGTTTGATTTGGTTTCAAAGAAGGGTGTTTTTGTGCAGTGGTTTGTTCCTTTTGCTCTAGAAGGAAAGTTTACTAATTTGTGGTAAAATATGGACGAGTTTTCTGATACGGAGTTAGGGGAGAAGATCGCGCTAGTAAAAGCGTCAGATCGTTACGCTTCGTATAAAGCGAAGCTCTCGGCCGAAGTCCCGGAATTATCCGAAAGTGACAGAGCGATTCAGTCGTATCTGGCCACGTTAATTTGCGAACAACGCAGTAGAGCAGCAACGAGTGGTCGTAATGTTGACGCGATGTTGCAATCGGTGGTGGCGCAGCCCACTAGGAGAAAGCTCCAGCGCCCTGTCTCGTGGGCGTCAGGAGGATTTGTTCACTTGGGAGCAAGTGGTTCGAAGTTGGAAGATTTATCGTGCAAGCGTCAGTTTGATGTGGTGGATACAGCCGACTCCTTTTTCTTCAAAGCAAAAACAGAATTGGACTCGTTGTCGCAAGAAGGTTTTTCAGAAAACGGAGTGCGAGTTTTAGAAGAGGTGAACGCAAAATTGGAGGCGGCTATGAGATGGTCGGAGAACCAAGCGCAGATTTTCCGTATCGCTTTTCACTACGGGTGGCCAGTAGCGAATGAGTTTGAGGAGGAGCCGGTTGTTCATTCCGAGGAAGATCAACAACGCCTTAAAAAGGCGAAGAAAGTAGTGGCTGAGAACCAAGCAAGGAAGGCGAAGCCTTAGAAGCTTGCGTGAATCGAATGAAAAAGACTAGCTTCGAGCTGTCTTAGGATGATTTCAGAAGTTGGATTGTCGTTGTTAGAACAACGTTAGTTGTTGCATGTTGCTAGACCGGGCTTCAGCTTTGGTGAAATGGCTTAACGCCTGGTCAACTCGGCTTATCGCTGTGTTGAGTATTCTGGAATGAATGTTGTTGGCTTAATGCTAACTAGTGCGTAAGCAACGTAATCCTGAAGTTGTTATGGGCATATCGCCTTTGTGGTGCTCTGGCTTATCGCTAGTGTCAAGGTTTCGAATGAAAAGGGCATTATCGGCTTGCGGCATATCGTCGTAGAATGTGCGTTCGTGAATTGCGTTCGTAGAATGTGTGTTCGTAGAATGTGTGTTCGTAGAATTTGTGTTCGTAGAATGTTCGTGAATTGCGTTCGTGGAATGTGCGTTCGCGAATTGGAACGGTAGGCAGGTTTCGTGCCGAATTTCAACCGCACGTTCGTTTGAGATGTATTGAGTTCAATAATGTGTTTCGGAGCTTCGTTAGCTTGTGCGGGAATCCTTAGATGCTTACAACCTCAGTGGAGTACTTGGAGGCAAGTGAATTCCTCATCTGCCAATGGTCTGTCGCTTTACGGCGTGGTTCAATTTAGCAGGTACATTTCGACGTGTTTCGTCGTTAGAGTGCTCTTCAGATCTTGGTCTGTCTCCGAGATCCTAGTCTTGCTTGACAACTGTGATTACTGGGTAGCTAGGGTAGCTAGGGTAGCTAGGGGGGTACTGCAGTGCATGTGTGTCACATAACTGAATGTTATGTGTCACAGTACAGCGAGCGGAGCGGGAGGTGCTGTGTCACATAACTACGGTTATGTGACAGACGGGAAAGAAGGTACCACTACGTGGTATAAGGTTTCGAACTCTGTGAGAGTTCGGCTCCGCAGTTTGATTTGGTTTCAAAGAAGGGTGTTTTCCCACCCACCTCCCATGCTTGAGTTCTGCTTTGTTTTTGGTGATGGATTGATTGTTTTGGTGTTCCTCACATTTCAGAGTCTTGGATGGCATGCAATGCCTGAATTGGTTCATTGTTCATGAATCTTGGTGCACACTGCAGGTTTAGGTACCGATTGCAGTGTGTCATGAATACCCTTCCGAGATCCTAGTCTTGCTTGACAGCTGTGATTACTGGGTAGCTAGGGTAGCTAGGGTAGCTAGGCTAGGGTAGCTAGGGGGGTACTGCAGATACTCGTGAAGGTATCGAGCAAAACGACCTACTAGTAGATAAGTCTCGTGACACAGATCATGGGACGCCATTTTACCTCGTGTCACCGAGCAAAAGACAGAATCTCCAATTAATTCGAGAAACTCTGTCCAGACGCGGAACGCGTTGATATAAATTATTCATATAATTATTTTACGTAGTATGACAGATTATATTCTCGACGTACACACTGAGTAAATTTTTATTACATGAAAAACCTTTACCCCATCGCTTGAAACAGCAGAAGCTACTCGTTTTCTGTTGTTGGGCACACTGTTTTTGCGTGTATTCAGCTTGCTATTTTTTACGGACAGGCATTCCAATCGTCGGAAAGCTATGGCACAAATATATGTGCATAAGCTACTTTGGCTCTTGTTTTCATTTGGATTCTATAACTGGATTACTTGCGCGAGCGCATCACAACTTGGCGAAGCCCTAGAAGCCGACGGTGTATCTCTCGACTCAAGCTCTGATTCGTGGAATTCGACCAACGAAAATATTAGTGACTCGCGAATTGAAAGTCTAACCCCAAGGAAACCAAGTGGAGGGGGGTTCTTCTTTTCGCCCGGCGGCGACTTACCGCCACATCCTCCCAAGTTTCCACCACAGGTTCACGCTTGGGTTGTTCCAGGGCGTCCAATAGTTCTGGAAAATCATTTCGACAGGAAAGGTAAAAACGTTTCTGTCACCGATGCTGAGGCACAAGGCTATGATCCCGATTATTGGTTACGTGAGACTCTGAAAAGTACTCTCGCTGAGCATAACGATTACTACTTGTCAAGGACAAACGGACAGAGTACCAGCTTTGGAGATGAGAGTGTTGGAAAACTTGTGCTTCAACCGCAAGATGGATTGCGTGGAGGAGGACTTAGTTCGATATTGCGTGCGACACTTTCTTCTGTATTAAGTGGAACATCTACTGCAGCTCACACAGTGCGACCCAGTGAAACAATGCAGGTGCGTTATATCTCAGTCTCGCACCTACGTAGCTAGATTTTCAAGCCAAAGAGATGCTGCCATTCCACATATTACACTTCGACTCAGATTCGCCATGCCACCTTTTCATTTACAGGGCACCAGTGCAAGTGTCGCTGACACCGGGAGGGAGACTACTGATTTTAAGGTAATAACCTATCTCAATCCCTTGCATCAAATACCTCGAAGGCAACCATACTTTTTATCATTTCGTGCAAAATTTCTTTGAAGTGCTTTTGCCAAAATGCAGGGTGAAACATATATTATGGAAAAAGTGAGTTTCCTGCTCATCGCACCACCACAATCTGTACTTCTGAGCCAGTTCATAACTCCGACGAAGAGATTGTGGCCCCTCACTCAGACTGTCAGGTAAATAAAAGGTGTCTTCCTTATTCTCAAGGTTTCCATGTGCATCCATAAAAGTTATTTTGTGTTGTTAGGTTGTTGTGTATGTGTGCTCAAAGCCATTGAAACACCACAAGGAGCAGATGCGTGTAATTGATAAGGATATCAAGGAGTCTGGTGATCGGACGACTATCGGCACTTCTACGGGCATCTTGAGGAAGGTCCGATCAGAAGGGACTGTGAAGCAACGGGGCCATGATAATATCGATATGAGCTTGATTGCATTACAGCAAAACTGGAAAAAGGAGCATATATCTAATAATGAACTCGTTGGGAAACGAGCTACCCACGCTGGCTATCTTCATAACCTTCGTGTTGGCAACGAGCGCTCAATGGACTTGTGGACTGTAGAGAGCATTGTTGTTTATCGAGAGCGTGCAATTACTCCACAAGGTGTGCGAGCCGCCACTAGCGCCCCGCCAAAGTTGAGCACCGTAGGATATAGCGGGTGGGATTGGATGGGAGGGGGGGTTACATCGAATGATGCTGGTGTTGCTGAGTTAGGGTGCACGTTTCGGTGGGGCTTCCGGGACCTCGGGGGAGCATAAGCACGGCAGAGAGGGGCTCTCAAGGATCAATTTGGTGTTTTGCTTGCCCCTAGAGCTATTGTGAGCTGCATGTGGCGCCCCGCCAAAGTTGAGCACCGTAGGGTATAGCGGGTGGGATTGGATGGGAGGGGGGTTACAGCGAATGATGCAGATGTTGCTGAGTGAGGGTGCACGTTTCGGTGGGGCTTCCGGGAACTCGAGGGAGCATAAGCACGGCAGAGAGGGGCTCTCAAGGATCAATTTGGTGTTTTGCTTGCCCCTAGAGCTATTGTGAGCTGCATGTGGCGCCCCGCCAAAGTTGAGCACCGTAGGGTATAGCGGGTGGGATTGGATGGGAGGGGTTACGGCCGAATGATGCTGGTGTTGCTGAGTTAGGGTGCACGTTTCGAGTGGGGCTTCGGGACCTCGAGGGAGCATAAGCACGGCAGAGAGGGGCTCTCAAGAATCAATTTGGTGTTTTTGCTTGCCCCTAGAGCTATTGTGAGCTGCACAGCGCCCGCCAAAGTTGAGCACCGTAGGGTATAGCGGGTGGGATTGGATGGGAGGGGGTTACGACGAATGATGCAGATGTTGCTGAGTTAGGGTGCACGTTTCGGTGGGGCTTCCGGGACCTCGTGGGAGCATAAGCACGGCAGAGAGGGGCTCTCAAGGATCAATATGGTGTTTTGCTTGCCCCTAGAGCTATTGTGAGCTGCCTGTGGCGCCCCGCCAAAGTTGAGCACCGTAGGGTATAGCGGGTGGGATTGGATGGGAGGGGGGGTTACAGCGAATGATGCAGATGTTGCTGAGTTAGGGTGCACGTTTCGGTGATGGGGCTTCCGGGACCTCGAGGGAGAATAAGCACGGCAGAGAGGGGCTCTCAAGGATCAATTTGGTGTTTTGCTTGCCCCTAGAGCTATTGTGAGCTGCATGTGGCGCCCCGCCAAAGTTGAGCACCGTAGGGTATATATAGCGGGTGGGATGGGGAGGGGGAGTGGGTGGCTTTCTTTTGCCAGGAATATTTGCAGATTTTACTGGAGATCTAGCCAAACAAGCCTGTGATGATTTGCACAAGCCCCTGAATGGCATGATTAGTGTCGCAACTCCAGAAGACATGCAGATGCATCCTATCGCGGTGTTAGAAACTGTGACCACGGATTCAAGGCACGTGTCCTTCGAGGATAGCCTGAATAAGTTTCGAGCAGCAGAGAAGGATATTTTTGGCAATAACGTTGAACCACCGATTATCAATACCGATTGTGGTTTAAACTTGTTGTTATCATTTTTGAATGTCTTCTTGAAAGAGGCATGGGAGACACATGATACACGTGTTCGTGCAGAGTCGATAACTGGTACATACACCAAGTCACTCATCGCATGGTGCAAATATCACTGTATCAAATCCACCAAAGAGTGGGTATATAGCGAAATGACAGAGGTATCTGCCGCACCTTTGACCAAAAAACGTTGGGTTGACATTATAAAGTGTGTTGAACATCATGCTCGCGTAGCGAAGTCTGTGGAGGCAGCAGATGGCATAATGGATGATATCATCGCGGTTTTTTCAACCAAGAATATCAATTCTGAAAGTGGTATGGTGAGAGGTGGTAAATTACTAATTGACATCCAGCTAGCAGAGGAGCCTGGGTCCTTAGAGATCAAATGGGTTGGAGTGAATGATGTGGTTACTCATATTGCTTTACAACAGTGTGATAGTGAGCAGGATGATGCCGTCGGAGTAATGGTTTCTAATCCTTTTTACAACACGCGGCTCGCCAAACGTGCAGAATGGTGGAAAAAGTATCTAGTATTATGGGCAGACGCGGTTGTCGGACATCGACCAAACAAGTGTAATGCATGCGCTGAAATTGTGAACAACGTCTTAAAAACCAACGCTTTTGAAGGTGATAAACCTGCCCGCCAGGACGATTATGCTATCAAACGGTACAAGGACTTCCAGGGGACACTTGCACTGTACGAGGAGAACAAATTGGAAATGAAGCGTCTCAAACGGTCAAACGCTGGGAGTAGTGGTCCAGTTCCAGCGGAGGCCATACCTGAGGTAAATGGTGTGTCGGACTTGGCCGAACATGATACTGAAGTGCCTAAGGAATCATGTGCTAAAGGCCCTAAGGATGTTGTAGAACTTTCTCAAGAGGTTCGTGAGATCTCAAAGCGATTGCTTGGTGCATTTAAACGTGTGAAGATGACATGGCCGCAAGTTGTGGAGGTAATAAATGATTCATATATCACGGAGAGCTCCGATGTTAAAGCCACTTTATCGTTGACAAGGAGATTTGCTAATCAAAAGTACAAGCTACTCAAGTCCAACCCCAACCATGTTGTATTGCTTGATGCTTATGATCGATGGAGCCTAAGTGTCGACGGCGATTCGGATAAGGCAATGCCACCAGGTGAGTGATCGTGTTGTTGTATTTCCTTCACGATTTATTATGAAACTTGTGATGTTGACAAGAGTTTGAAGAGTCTGAGTAATGGATAAATATGGGTGTCATACAGATGTCAATAAGCAAGGCGAATCGAACGCCCAAAATGGAATAGATGATGCCACTACCACTATGCAAGCATCAATGGCCACGCCAATGGACGATGTTGTGATAACAAGTGCACACGAACCCGCGGCAGGCGGTGGCGGAACTAGTGATGCCGATGCAGCGACCACTATAGCGGCCGGTGAAGGGATTTCCGAGCACACAATTGGTATTGGGTTTCACAGTGCTGAAGAGTGTGCCAAGGCTTTCGGAGGAATAGTAATCGAAGACAGTCTCTTAGTGAATAATCATTTTGATGTCGGGGCATACTTGGCATTCTATGAAAATGAGCCATCACTTCAGGACATGTTATGGTACCCTGTTGAGGTTGTCGATATAGACCCGCCGTCAGGAATGGTGACCATAAGGTACTTCAAAGGCCACTTGAGTGTGGATCAAGCAAATAAGGAAACAAACAAGTACAAGGGTGATATCGAAGAAATGGTCTACAAGATCTTCATAGTCAAGGATGTGGAAGAGGAGTAATTCACCTTGTTTCTGATGATCACATGCTAATGCAGTGAGTTTCGCTTGTTTTTGGGTACTGACCCTAAAGTTTTGACGTTTTCGGATATTTATTCCTAAGATGGAATTTGTTTACTCTTTATGTTGTGTCTTATTAAGCTTGATTTTCATATACGGATGTTAATTTAGCATGCGATGCGTGGTCATGTCACATAGACCTATATATATATATATTACATGGCAAGCCCACAGGTGGGAATAGTCGCGTTGGCAGCTGCAGTGCGGCGTGCCGGCCAATTTCGAGATGCCCCATTGCACACCCGTATGCGCCCAAGAATGGCTCGCATCGATTCAATACAACCATGAGATGATGTGGACCGAGTTGTGTGCGATTTGGGGATGGTCGGATTTCGACCGATGTGTGCCTTATGGTGCCGGCAGGAGGGCCTGGCGGCTGCAGTGCGGCGTGCCGGCCGATTTCGAGATGCCCCATTGCACACCCGTATGCGCCCAAGAACTGCTCGCATCGATTCAATACAACCATGAGATGATGTGGACCGAGTTGTGTGCGATTTGGGGATGGTCGGATTTCGACCGATGTGTGCCTTATGGTGCCGGCAGGAGGGCCTGGCAGCTGCAGTGCGGCGTGCCGGCCGATTTCGAGATGCCCCATTGCACACCCGTATGCGCCCAAGAATGGCTCGCATCGATTCAATACAACCATGAGATGATGTGGACCGAGTTGTGTGCGATTTGGGGATGGTCGGATTTCGACCGATGCGTGCCTTATGGTGCCGGCAGGAGGGCCTGGCAGCTGCAGTGCGGCGTGCCGGCCGATTTCGAGATGCCCCATTGCACACCCGTATGCGCCCAAGAATGGCTCGCATCGATTCAATACAACCATGAGATGATGGTCGTATATAGGTCGACTTTGAATTTCGGCTCATATCGTCTAGGTTATATTTGAATTCTCGTGAATGTGCGAATATAGTATACGGCCAGACAAGACACCAATGCTAAAAATAATCAGCGACGATTGATCGATAGAGGGTAAAATACATACGATTGATCAACCGATCAACGAAACTCCCCCTCCACCGCCCCTCTCTCGCCTCCCCCTCCCACGCGCTCCCCCCGCATATCCCCTCCGCTTTGACCCCCCTCGCCCCCATCCCTACCCCCACCCCCCAAAATCACCCTCCCCAACTCCCCCCTCAACACGCACGCATTCGATTCTCTGTTTTCGCCCCATTCCCGACTCCATCACGCCGCCCCACCCCCCGCCAGTGTTCCCCCCACCCCCACCCGCGCCCCATCGTGCCATCGCCCCATACGACCTGGAAATAAATATTAATTATTTATAGATATTTAAAATATTTATATACTACAGACTCTTAAATATAATCTGTCATACTGCGTAAAATAATTATATAAATAATTTATATCAACGCGTTCCGCGTCTGGACAGAGTTTCTCGAATGGGAAGGGTTATACGCGCTGGAACTGGAACGTGGTTTCCGTCTCAGTCGCGAAAAAATTCTGAACCAGCGTGACGGTCATATCGTCTCGCATCGTCTCGCGTGTCATCGTGAATTTAATTTCCAGGATTATTAAAACAATCATCTATTTATCTTCCATCGATATCGCGGATACGATTGCCGTTGGCGTTGACTCGCTCAAGGATAAAGAGCTGCGCACCAACATTTACTGCTCATAATTTTCTCAACGGTCCTTCGCTTCGCCTCATGGGCGGAACGATGTCGTGGCTGCTGTGTTATGCGCAGGGATTTCGGAAGTGTTTGACTGCTTTTTATTTTTCAGTTTGTTTATGCATATGTGCCGACTCACGATACTCGTTTTGTGCAGCTTGTGTCGCAGGTTTTCCGATGGCGAGGAGGGGCGCGCTTTCTTGAGGTGTGGAAGTCTAGGGCAACCTAGCTTGGGATCACACCCAACCACATCGGACCCACCTTGTTCTCACGTTTTATTCAACTCACTTTGAATTTGCATACAAAGTTTGAGCAGCATCGGGTTGGGATAAGCTATAGACTGATTTTGTTTTTGGGTTTATGGCGTCTTCTTCGCGACCTCTTGGGGTGTGGAAGTCAAGGTTGGGCATGCCAACCTTGCTTGGGTTCGAACCCAACCACATCAAAGGCATCTCATTTGCATATATTCATGCACTTGTCTTCGATATTCATGCAAAGTTTTAGGATCTTTGAGTTAGGATAAGCCTTAGGCAGATTTATCATTGTGGGTTATGGCGCATTGTTTCCTTCTTGAGGTCGACACAAAGCATGAAAAGCTTTGCAGCCGAGGGCTTTTCGTGCGTACTAGCGCACCAAACTTGGCACTAATATTGCTGACAGTAATATTAGTGCACCCTCTTAAGCGCAAAGACTTTCAATGAGTGTACACGGAATGGTCGCCTCTTGATAAAGAGGAATTTGGGTTTGGGTTCAACGTACCCAAACCCAAAGATGCCAATCAGCCGAGGGCTTCCCGTAAGTTCTAGATCACGAAACATGGCATAAATACTCCCAACGTATGTACCTCCAAGTTACGTGAAGCTCAAGGCTTCAAGTTACTTGTGCGCGAAACGAGCAATTTATTTCTAAGGCAGATTTATTGGGTTTGGGTTCGAACGTACCCAAACCCAAAGATGCCAAAAAGCCGAGGGCTTCCCGTGCGTTTTAGCGCATGAAACTTGGCACAAATACTGTCAACGTATATACCTTTGAGTTACCTGAAGCTCAATGCTTCAAGTCACTTGTGCGCAAAACGAGCAATTTATTTCTAAGGCAGATTTATTTGCTTTGGGTTTGGGTTCGAACGTACCCAAACCCAAAGATGCCAAACAGCCGAGGGCTTCCCGTGCGTTCTAGCGTACGAAACTTGGCACAAATACTGCCAACGTATATATATTTGAGTTACCTGAAGCTCAAGGCTTCAAGTTACTTGTGCGCGAAACAAGCAATTGATTTCTAAGGCAGATTTATTTGCTTTGGGTTTGGGTTCGCCATGAACCCATAAGCCTATGACAAGACCTAACGTCATTAAACGCAAATATGGATAACTATTGAAGTTACATAAAAGATAATAGTACGATACCGACGTGGTTGGGTTTGATTCCAAGCAAAGTTGGTAAACGCCAACTTTGACTTCCACACCTCAAGAAGGAAACTATGCGCCATAACCCACAATGATAAATCTGCCTAAGGCTTATCCTAACTCAAAGATCCTAAAACTTTGCATGAATATCGAAGACAAGTGCATGAATATATGCAAATGAGATGCCTTTGATGTGGTTGGGTTCGAACCCAAGCAAGGTTGGCATGCCCAACCTTGACTTCCACACCCCAAGAGGTCGCGAAGAAGACGCCATAAACCCAAAAACAAAATCAGTCTGTAGCTTATCCCAACCCGATGCTGCTCAAACTTTGTATGCAAATTCAAAGTGAGTTGAATAAAACGTGAGAACAAGGTGGGTCCGATGTGGTTGGGTGTGATCCCAAGCTAGGTTGCCCTAGACTTCCACACCTCAAGAAAGCGCGCCCCTCCTCGCCATCGGAAAACCTGCGACACAAGCTGCACAAAACGAGCGGTATCGTGAGTCGGCACATATGCATAAACAAACTGAAAAATAAAAAGCAGTCAAACACTTCCGAAATCCCTGCGCATAACACAGCAGCCACGACATCGTTCCGCCCATGAGGCGAAGCGAAGGACCGTTGAGAAAATTATGAGCAGTAAATATTGGTGCGCAGCTCTTTATCCTTGAGCGAGTCAACGCCAACGGCAATCGTATCCGCGATATCGATGGAAGATAAATAGATGATTTGTTTTAATAATCCTGGAAATTAAATTCACGATGACACGCGAGCAAGGCACGGTATCGATGACTGCCGATAACTGATATATCGATATATCGGTAATATCGCTATCAATCGATACCTTTTTATGTCGTTATCGGAATATCACTATCGGCTAATACTGCATTGCGTACTATTGGTATCGACTAATAGGTTGAGGACGAATATTGCAATCGACTAATGCCACGTTTGCACTTATCGGTATCAACTGATACCAAATCCATGACATATCGGAAATAATATCGGAAAATCGGAAAATCGGTATCGATCCTTGGATCGCACTCCACTCTGCTTTCATTCGTCCATATTGCCAGTCTCCTATGGCGTTAAGGTTTCACTTACGGAATCTGAGTGTGTAATTTTCGGACCCATCGAAGCATCGATCCGCCCCTTGCCACCCCATATATACGTAACTCGAGTGGGTGTTTCGGACCAATTGTCTCAATTGTCAATTAAAATGCCATGGCTCGAACTCGCGGACCTAAACGTAGAAAGGCGAATCGCACAGACGTTGTGTTGGTTGCCCAAGGCAAAGGATTGGTCAAACGCACGCAGAATCATCCGTATGACCGCGCAGGGAGTGACGATGTGGAATACCAAGTGAGGGAAATCAAAGCGCACAGGAAGTGCTACGGCGTAGACCAGTATCTCGTCGTCTGGGAGGGGTTAGCAACTCAGCACGATACGTGGGAGCCCGTGGAGAACCTGCCAGGTTCGGAAGACGATATCACAGCGTTCTGCAAGGAGCAAGCCGAGAAAGCCGCGGAGTCTGAGGCTAGAGATGCAGCGAATAAACGTAAACGCTTGTCGACAGCTAGAAGTGCACCCAACGCCGATGGCGATGAGCAAGAAAGAGAGGATGCACTAGGTATGAAACGACGGAAGACTCCCCTTCACTATTTACGCGCCTGCCCGCTTCGTTGTGTGTGTGTGTGTGTGTGCGTATAACAATTATCTAGCTTTCGTTGGGTGACCACAGAAGTTGAGGAAGATGGACAGCTACTCGACCCCAAAAACGGCAAAACGAAGCGTAGGGCTAAGGTGTGGGGCTACTACTGGATCACCAAGACTGACGGTCGTGTCACGCATACGGTTTGCAAGCTGTGTGGCCCGAACTCTACCCCTGCAGCTTATTGTGGCAACACAAGCAATATGATGGCTCACACGTCCATCAAGATGCATTCTGCCAGTTGGTCCTCGCTGAGAAGAAGGCCGAGGGTGTCATCGTCGAGAGCAGCAACTCTGGGCATGATACCCCTGATACTGGGACTATCGAGGCCATGCTCCCCCAAGTTTCAACTGAGAAACGTGACGTTCTACATAAGAAGTTCGCGCTATGGATCGTAAGGAGGCGTAGGTGCGTGCCCTACAATTTCAGAACACGCAGCTTTGTGAACTTTGTTTGCCTTGGTTCTCGGTGCGTGTGCAATATGCATTCTTTCGTGCTCAGCTGACTGGGGACGTATGCATTGCACGCAGATCGCTATCTATTGGCGAGACCGATAGCGAACTCCGCGATATTTTTGACTACATTTTTCAAGGCGGACATACTCTGCCGACGTACAAGCTCGTCGTGCAAAAGGTCCTCGAGCTATCCGCGGAGGGGAGGGAACGAACGCGTGATGTATTGTTGGCTTTGCTCGAAGAGGGCATTCTGCCCAGCATCCCTGGCGACATATGGTCTGAAGGGGGCATTAGTCTTTTCAGCACGACCTGCCAGAGACTACGCCCCCCAAAGATAACGACACCCGCACTGGTTGGAGTGGTGCCTACCTCCAGAGTGCTTGGTATCGCCAAGGATCACAAGCTGCTGATAGGTATACAAGGATCACAAGCTGCTGGACGTTCAGTGGGACATTGTGAACGAGTCGGTCTACATCCTAAACTTGACCACGGAGTGCATTAACTTGTTGCATGGAACGGATGTCGCAAACGCGTGCATATGATGGTACAATCTCGGAATCGAACGAACTTAACACTCGCGACTGGTCATAAGCATCATTAATACCCACTGGTGCCGGTAACTGATCGAGCAATTCTCAACACAGCATAAGATCGTAGAGCTACAAATTTTTTTAAAATTCTGATACCCTGTTATCGAACGCTGAACTCTTGCATGCAAGCCCAGATTCCAACATGAAAAAGTATGAAAACAGCAGTAAAATATATCCGTCAAAATTGATATTATATCACAAAATACGAATTATTGTGTGTACAAAAGCTGTGAGCAGAACTGTCTTAGCACTCTAGCACTGGCACGCGAACAGCCACCTAGTACTTGCGAAGGCAAAACAATAATGAGTCCACTGATCTGACCTTCGGTCAGAGGTCACTTATCTCTCAATACTCTGTCACATTTTCCAAAACTGTAACGGGTTCTAGCCCTCGAATCTTCATCTGGCCAATGGAAAGTCATTATTCCATGCCAGCTTTAATACTGTTACCGCTTAACACATTCTGACTGACACGTCAGTGGCAAAGGAGTCACTGCCGTCGTCATCGTATCATTCCTCAGTAACCTGATATTGACAATATCTTCTCTGACAAGTCCGCATCTCACAGATGGTCATCTTCGCAAAGCCTGTCATACTGTCACCACTGTCATGCGTGTCACCAGCTGAACAAACCCGGCGCGGTACCATGAGAAGCCGGCGTTTGTTACAGCTGTCGCAAACGCGTGCATATGATGGTACAATCTCGGAATCGAACGAACTTAACGCTCGCGACTGGTCATAAGCATCATTAATACCCACTGGTGCCGGTAACTGATCGAGCAATTCTCAACACAGCATAAGATCGTAGAGCTACAAATTTTTTTAAAATTCTGATACCCTGTATCGAACGCTGAACTCTTGCATGCAAGCCCAGATTCCAACATCCCCCATCTGTAGCTGCTGCGTGCAGTAGCACAGACTCAAATGTGGGCTTGCTCAGCATACTGGGTCGTATCACCATCTGCCATGAACTTGCCCAAACTGAAAGTGAACATACCAATGCCTTCACCTTCTCCACCCTGTAACATTCTGGCTCTGACCAGCGGATTCTTGAACACCAAGACCCACATACACCTGCGGCCAATAGGTCCATGTTCCAGATGCCCAATCACATGCAAGCGTCCTGTCTGACTCAATCGTCTGAAGTACGCAGCCCTGCTCTCGGGCATGTCTGTCAAGTAATAAGATGGAACGTGGACACATGCCACCACACGACTGGCCATTACTGCCAACGGAAACGCGATATCCAGCGCTGCGAACCAAGGCCAAGTCACCACTGCGTCACAGACACCATATTTCTCCTTCCATATACGATAGTTACCTGGCTGAAGTGCGTCATGCGCCTCAGACCAGCCCAACTGAGAGTTCCAGTCATTGTTCATGAATCTCAACTGCGGCCATTGCTCCACCATCACCTCACTGATGACCCCAGTGCCTGCCCATGGGTCCCACACACCATCGACGGACTTCCAGTCCACCTCTGTCGCCAAACGCCTCACCTCAGAGGGCACTGTGATGACCAGTTCAAGCCCCCACTGCAGCGCGCTGGCTTCTCTCACCTGAGCCTTAGTCATGTGTCTCAGCTCTCCTCGTCTTTCAACTTCTTCTTCAGCCAACGCAGGCACAAGAGGTGCATCCCTCAGATGCCTTGCCAAGGCCTTCTGTTCCCGATATTTCTTGCTCAGCACCGTGCGATGCCCCTCATTCCAATGCCCTGGCATGAAGATCTGCACAGCCTCAGAGAGCTTGTCCTGCCTTCCCCAATCAATCTGATCTGGCATGCCCAAGAACATGTCCTCCTCTTTCAACAGCATCTCTCTCGATGAAATGGCATGCCAAGGCTGGAACTTGTCTCCCTTCACCACCCGACGAGGACCCACGTCTGCTGGCAACAGGCGCATCTCCGCCGACAGCTTCTCATTCAATTGCTGCTCCTTCATGCCCAATTTGTCCTCTAGGGCACCAGAGCTCTCGTCTTTCTGGGTCTGCACCTCGGCATTGGCGGCTTGCCTCCCCGTGCCTGAGCACATGGGGCATAGCCACTCACCTTCTGGTACTCCATCCAGTGCTGGGGTCAAACACCACAAGTGATACCCCCTGTTGCACGTGTCACACAACAGCATCTCTGCCTCCCCATCGGTCTTCCTGCAAACTTCACATGCTAGGTGCTTACTGGGAACGGCTGCACTGCAGTCATACTGATCCTTCACCTGTAGGTGACATGGCGCGATGCTCTGCACGGTGCTCTTCTCTCTTAACCTGGTGGCGTCCTCAAGCACCACCACACCATCTCGCTGTATCTTAACCAGCTTCAGGATGGCGGATTTGGTCGCGACTTCCATGCCGCTGCGGGGCTTCTGCCTGATATAGACGAAATCACCCACCTTGAACTGGTGTGGACTAGGCTCGTAGCCCCCACCCCTTCTCTTTTCGTAATGTAATGTGTCACGATGCTGCGCGACCTCCAGGCTGCAACCAGCGTGTACCATCAGTCGCCTCACCACCTGTGCTCTCTGGTGGAGGTCCTTGACTCTGGCATCCTTCTCATCTTCGACCTCCACAGCAAAATCTATGCTGGGTGCCCGTTTCAAATCAGGCGGCACTACTGCCTCTTGGGCGAACAACATGGTGAACGGCGCCACCCCCGTGGACTCCTGGCGTGCTGCATTATAGCTCAGCACCAGTGGCCAAAGCTGCTCATCCCACTCATAATCGAGACCCTTCTCCAAGGCAAGCTTCTTAAAGCAGAACTTCATAGTGCGTACCACTCGCTCGGTCAGCCCATTGCCTTCTGGTGAGTCTGGCGAGGTGACTCGCCGGTCAATCAGGCAATCTCTGCACAACTGCTTGAACTCGCCTTCAAACTCCTTACCTCCATCCACCAAGCATTCTGCTGGCGCACCAAACACAGCCAGGACATGACTGCGAAATGCCGCTGCGATGGTGCTCGCCTCCTTGTCGGGAATGGGCACGCAGACTATGAACCTGGTGTAGTGCTCGGTCATGATGAGCACTCGGTTGTTGCCAGACTTGGTCTCTCTCCTCGAGGGCCATGCCAGATCCAGCGACCAACGATACATGAACGACACGATCTCAAGGGGGGACAAACATGCCTCCTCTCTCGCATAATGAGTCTTCACACGCTGACAGGTCTCACACTGAGTGACCACAGCCTCCACGTCTTTCTTCAAGTCGGCCCACCAATGGCGCTGCCACAAAAGATGCTGCGTCCGCCTTATGCCCCAATGTCCCGTTCTGGAGTGGTATTCCTTAACCAACGCGAGACGGTCAGCAGGCTTAGGTATTCTCACCTCCTTGCCCGACATAGTGACCATGTAGATCTCGTCCGTGGCCTCGTCCTATCGATGTCGTGCTGCTCGCCTCCTTACTCGACGAACTTCCTCTTCGGGCAACCTCACTCTACCATTGGACTTCAACCATCTGAGGCACCATGCATCATCGTGTACATCTCGATGCTTGTCACGATCTACCTGCTGCTCGGCCACGCTGGCCATCAGGTCCTCGAACCTGGTGGTACACGTCAACCTGGGGAGCCTCATCTCTGACTCTCTGGTAGGCGGACTCCAGGCAGGCACATCCACGTGCGCTGCTGGGATCGCGCCCTCCTTCACGAAGTGGTTCTCATGCCTCTGACGATACTGCGCCATGGTGTAGAGCTGCCACTCGTTCTTCTTCTTCTTCTTGGTTCCAGCCTTCTGTCGCTGGGCACCAATTCCTTCTGCGCCTTTCTGCCCTTGCGAGCACATTATCCGCAGCTTCTCCTCCCAGTCGCGATGGGTCATAGTCTTCGCCACCTGCTGGGTGTATGCGTTCGAATTCTCAACCCATTCCGCCAGCAAAGCTTCCCTCTGCTGAAGGTCCGACCTCTCGTGGTCTGCCCAGTTGTTGTCTACAGCGATGGGCTGTCCTGGGGAATTCTCCGCCTCTGGGGATTCCTTGCTGTGAGGAAGCCCCTTCCTGCTTGCTTCTGCGACTGCCATCAACAGTTCCATTGCTCTGCGATCCATGGCCAGGCCCAGAATGCTCGCCAATTCTACGTCGCTTAGACCGTCGGCCATGCGTAGCTCACTTGCGCTGTAGCCCATGGCTCGCGTCTTCTCTTCGAGGTTAACTTCTCGAGATTCTTCCTCGGCGTCTTCGCCGTCCTGGTTGCGCACCACGGTGCCCATCCTCGCTCTTCTGAACGCTCTTGACCCTTGCGTCGCCATGATGGTGGGTAATGCCCTCAATGGTTCTCCCACCACGTTCACCACGTAGTGAGGCGCGCGGTCTGTCCTTATCACTGGCCTGGGATGCCAGCCCTTGCATATGATTGACGATACAATTCGTCCTTCTGGTCTCACCACCTTGCTCATGACGGAGCGAAACTGGTGGCTCTGGAACAAGTTGCTCCAATACGCCCGCAACCGATGTGCGTAGGCGCCTGCTTGTGCTGCATCAAAGGACACTGGTCTACCAATGATGCTGGCAATGTACGGGAACACCTCGTCCCTGATCTTGGTTCCAGGTCTGTGCGACAACGGAGAAACATTTTCCAGGATATAACCTGGAGGCCTCTGCCGCTGCAGCTGCTGGAGTGTGGACAGAAGCCTGACCACTTCATAAAATAATTTGCTGTGCCTGCCATCCAGGCCTGTGAGTGTTCCAGCAGGGGAGAGATCCTGACATGGGAACCCACATACCATGACCCACTGGCGTCCTTGAAGAGCTCCTGCTCGTATGAAGTCGGCGCTGGTGGTCTCGCGCAGGTCTTGGGGTAAAGCCCCAAGCTCTATTGCATGGGGCGAGATGAGGTCAGGGTATCGTCTCAGCAATGCCGCACACCTGGCTCTGGCAACCGTCTGACTGCTCGGGGATATGTCCTGATACAGGTAGCGATCCACCTTCATCCCACTGCGGAGCAACATTTCCAGCCCAGCACATAGGCCTCCACATGGTTCGTAGCACACCACGCCTTCCTGCCGAGCTTGCGAGAAGAATCGGCTGCTCAGCACTTTGGTGTCGACCTTCTCGGGCTTCAGGATGCGCTCACCTTCAAAGTACTCATTGCTGTACACAGCAGGGCTTCCCTCGCCATGCGTGCCTCGCGTTGGCCTAACCAGGCTCAGCGCCTTCCAAGCTGCTCTGGCTAGCCTCCCAGAGTCGGTCACCAGCTCGGGCAAGTCGGTGTCGAACATGTCCCCATGATTGCATTCTAATTCCTCGTGGTAGTGCAAATCGAACAGACGATGCACTGGTCCTGTACCCAGCTGCTCTATGGCAGCCATCCTGCAGTAGTTGGCAACCTGCACCTCTGGCGTGGCCTCTTCCCCTGGGGAAGCATCCCCAGCCAACATAAGGCACAAGTGGTCACAGAAGTCCTTCGTGTGAACTTCCCCCACGCCTGCGTGAAACGCAGTCGCCTTCTCCCTCTCATGCCTTGCTCCAGTCTCATCTGTCGTGGACGGCAGTGGGTAGCGAGACGGCACGTCAGCGTTGCTGTTCTTAGCTCCTGGACGGTACTGCACCGTGAAGTCAAACTCCTGCAAGCTGATTGCCCAGCGTAGATGTTGCCCTTGGAGATCGGCCTTCTCCATCAGGGTGGTGAGCGGTGAGTGGTCGGTCACCAAGGTGAAGTGGACTCCATGCAAGTACTGCCTCAACGTGCGCACTGCCCATACCACTGCGAGCATCTCACCTTTGAAGCTGGCGTACTGTCTCTCCGTTTTACTCAGAGATCGGCTGATTGCCATACAAATGTACTCCTTCCCGTCATCGTCCTTCTGGCCCAGCACTGCGCCAATGCCATAGGTGCTCCAGTCAGTGTACAATATGAGAGGTCTGTCGTAATCGATGGGCCTCAGGCACCTCCCAGAACAGAGGGCATCCTTAAGTTCTTGGAGTGCTTGATCTTGCTGCTTCCCCCAGGCTGCCTTGATGTCAGTGACCTCCTTCTTGAGCAAGTCGTTGAGAGGGCGGGCCATCTCAGAGTAGTTTGGCCCCCCTGGCTCACCCACCAGGCCCTTGTAGTAGTTCATCATACCCAAGATCGAGCGGAGCCCAGTCTTGTCCTGAGGGCTTGGAAGCTCTTGTATGGCCTTGCATTTGGCTTCTTGCGCGCCAATGGAGTTGTGGCCAATACGATAGCCCAGAAAGTCCACCGTGGCTGCACCAAAAGTGCTCTTGCCTGCATGCAAACGGATGCCAGCATCCCCCAAGGTGCGAAGTACATCCTCAACGTCCTTCAAATGCTGCTCAGGCGTGGAATCCGTATAGACCACTACGTCATCGACGTACGCCACCGTGCAATGCTGCAAGTGCCGTAACTCGTAGTCCATGATTCTTACGAACGCAGAAGTAGCTCCAGCTGCACCAAAAGGCATCGAGGTGTATTGGTACAGCTGATTCTTCCACCAAAACGCCGTCTTGCTCCTGTCCTCTTCTGTAGCCATGGGAATCTGGTGGAAAGCTTTGGTGGCATCCAGAGTGGTCTTGAACTTGGCTTTGGCCACCTTCTGGTAGAGCTCCTCTGGTCGGTGCGGCAGCGTGTTGTCTTTGAGGGAGTGCCGATTGACACCCCTGAGGTCCACGCAGAACCTCGTCTGAGTCCACAGGCCAGTCTCGTGATCCTTCTTGCCAGCTACGACCACGTTGCTCGCATGCCTGCAATGCTTGGCTGCTGGCTCTATGAAACCATACTCCAAAAGTTCCTTGCAATGGATATCGATGATCTCCTGCTCGCCCGGACTGTACTTCCTAGGTCTCTGGTAGGCGGCCTTGGATTCGTCTACGAAAGGGATGGAGAACGTGTTGTGCTTCGCTTTGCCCTTATAGCCTTTCAGATCGTGAGGGCTGTTGGCAAAGGTGGTCTTGCACCTGCGAAGAACATTCCGCATTTCCTCCCAGTGTTCCTCCTTGAAGTCAGGATGTCCTCCAAACGTGGCATTGAGCTCAGTGTCGAGCCACGCTGCCTCGTCCTTGGTCACTGTCGTGTCACCCAAAGGTTGAAGCTCGTCCAGCACGGTGTGCGGCAAGACCTCATCCTGCTCCGCGATGTTGGCTTCCCAGCCCGGCTCCCATTGCCTCGAGGACTGCTGGGCCTCCCATGAAGTGCAGGGGGATCCACCCCAAGCACTGCGCGTGGGCGACATGACATCGCACATGGGCACGCTCTCAGCCAGCTTGCCAGCGACCCACAAAATTCCGCACAAAAGCAGAAAAAATCGTAAAATTCTGTTGAAACGCACTGCGGCTGCTGGCGAGTTCGAAGCGAAGAAGCACGCCAATACTCTCCACCCCCCGTGCGCCAAGCGAGTACTCCCACCAGCGGCGGTGAAGACCACGACCGCAAGGACCAGCGCCACGTAGGTGGCCTGCGCGATGCAATGAAGTCGAAGATTGCGCCGAAGCTGCGCCCAGCGCGCCGCAAAGCGAGGTTTGTCCAACCTGGCCGGCAAAGCGGGCAGACGCACGCGGCCCAACAAGAAAACTTGAGACCAACGTAGGGACGGAACAGCCCACCCACGGCCATGTCGAATGTGATGCGCGTCCAAAGGGTCGCTTGGGACATGAGGGGCATGGCACGCCACATCCTCCGCGAAGACGCTGGCACAAACCCAAAGCCAAGCAAGGACTGCGATCAGGAGGGCGGCTGCACACTGCGACCAACACGTCAAGGAAATGACCACAGCCCGTAGGGGCACGACCATCCATCCTTCGGCATGAACACGGTGCACGCCAGCATAGATGCCCGTGGTGCGCACGACAAGCAACCCAACGTACCAAATGCAGGCGAGGGCCCATAAGACCCAAACGTTATAGTACGCACGACGGGGATAACGTCGAGCAGCCGACCACCACATCGGCAGCCAGCTCAAAAGTGAGGCCACACAGCGCCCCCACCAAATGCGAAAAGGGCACCATGCCAAGTGCCACGATATTGCTTCCCACATCGCCCAGACGGCGACCATGGGCACGGTACCTCGTACCAACCACCACCAAATCACTGCACTGCCCGCAAGCGAGATACACGCTCGCAGGACCTCCGGCCGCAAGTGGACTGCCCGTGCAGGCAGCCCACGGCCACAGCGCCGGTTGTGCATCAGGGCTGCCCGCCCGCTGTGCCCGGGGAGCCCTGTTGAAAATGCGCTTGCCGTCGCTGCGCCTCACGCTGCTCGTCTGTGTAGTGCTGAAACGCTTGCGTAGCCTCACTCCAATTTGAGCCAGCTGGAGAAGGAGGACGCTGTGAGGCGTGGCTGGCCGGCATCCTGGACGTTCTCGGCGCGGGGACGACATGGGTAGCAGCCCCATGGCGGTCAACGGAAGGAGCAGGCGAACGCGCAGCACCACCTACGATCGGCTGATGCTCGAACGTCTCGGGGGAAGGCGGCCATTGACGACGCGCAGGGGGGTCGCGAACCTCGTCCACATTCCTTGTCCAGCTCGTATCCACGTGCTCCGGCCTCACGGCCACACGAGCCTCACGGTTGGGCGGCTGTGGCGGGAGAAGGCGCGCCTCCAAGACGCGCAGGGCCGTCTGCAACCATGGCGCGGCCGATTCTGCGTAACCCCACTGCATGCATATGAACTTCCGGTCGTCCTGCACAAGGTAATCGTTCGTGAACTCCGTACGCCAAGACAGACACCGCTGATCATCCATGAAGATGTAATGCACCGGCGTG
>LGRX02031100.1:0-27068 GCA_001247695.2 Cymbomonas tetramitiformis
CAAGTACTGCCTCAACGTGCGCACTGCCCATACCACTGCGAGCATCTCACCTTTGAAGCTGGCGTACTGTCTCTCCGTATTACTCAGAGATCGGCTGATTGCCATACAAATGTACTCCTTCCCGTCATCGTCCTTCTGGCCCAGCACTGCGCCAATGCCATAGGTGCTCCAGTCAGTGTACAATATGAGAGGTCTGTCGTAATCGATGGGTCTCAGGCACCTCCCAGAACAGAGGGCATCCTTAAGTTCTTGGAGTGCTTGATCTTGCTGCTTCCCCCAGGCTGCCTTGATGTCAGTGACCTCCTTCTTGAGCAAGTCGTTGAGAGGGCGGGCCATCTCAGAGTAGTTTGGCCCCCCTGGCTCACCCACCAGGCCCTTGTAGTAGTTCATCATACCCAAGATCGAGCGGAGCCCAGTCTTGTCCTGAGGGCTTGGAAGCTCTTGTATGGCCTTGCATTTGGCTTCTTGCGCGCCAATGGAGTTGTGGCCAATACGATAGCCCAGAAAGTCCACCGTGGCTGCACCAAAAGTGCTCTTGCCTGCATGCAAACGGATGCCAGCATCCCCCAAGGTGCGAAGTACATCCTCAACGTCCTTCAAATGCTGCTCAGGCGTGGAATCCGTATAGACCACTACGTCATCGACGTACGCCACCGTGCAATGCTGCAAGTGCCGTAACTCGTAGTCCATGATTCTTACGAACGCAGAAGTAGCTCCAGCTGCACCAAAAGGCATCGAGGTGTATTGGTACAACTGATTCTTCCACCAAAACGCCGTCTTGCTCCTGTCCTCTTCCGTAGCCATGGGAATCTGGTGGAAAGCTTTGGTGGCATCCAGAGTGGTCTTGAACTTGGCCTTGGCCACCTTCTGGTAGAGCTCCTCTGCGGTCGGTGCGGCAGCGTGTTGTCTTTGAGGGAGTGTCGATTGACACCCCTGAGGTCCACGCAGAACCTCGTCTGAGTCCACAGGCCAGTCTCGTGATCCTTCTTGCCAGCTACGACCACGTTGCTCGCATGCCTGCAATGCTTGGCTGCTGGCTCTATGAAACCATACTCCAAAGGTTCCTTGCAATGGATATCGATGATCTCCTGCTCGCCCGGACTGTACTTCCTAGGTCTCTGGTAGGCGGCCTTGGATTCGTCTACGAAAGGGATGGTGAACGTGTTGTGCTTCGCTTTGCCCTTATAGCCTTTCAGATCGTGAGGGCTGTTGGCAAAGGTGGTCTTGCACCTGCGAAGAACATTCCGCATTTCCTCCCAGTGTTCCTCCTTGAAGTCAGGATGTCCTCCAAACGTGGCATTGAGCTCGGTGTCGAGCCACGCTGCCTCGTCCTTGGTCACTGTCGTGTCACCCAAAGGTTGAAGCTCGTCCAGCACGGTGTACGGCAAGACCTCATCCTGCTCCGCGATGTTGGCTTCCCAGCCCGGCTCCCATTGCCTCGAGGACTGCTGGGCCTCCCATGAAGTGCAGGGGGATCTACCCCAAGCACTGCGCGTGGGCGACATGGCATCGCACATGGGCACGCTCTCAGCCAGTTTGCCAGCGACCCACAGAATTCCGCACAAAAGCAGAAAAAATCGTAAAATTCTGTTGAAACGCACTGCGGCTGCTGGCGAGTTCGAAGCGAAGAAGCACGCCAATACTCTCCACCCCCCGTGCGCCAAGCGAGTACTCCCACCAGCGGCGGTGAAGACCACGACCGCAAGGACCAGCGCCACGTAGGTGGCCTGCGCGATGCAATGAAGTCGAAGATTGCGCCGAAGCTGCGCCCAGCGCGCCGCAAAGCGAGGTTTGTCCAACCTGGCCGGCAAAGCGGGCAGACGCACGCGGCCCAACAAGAAAACTTGAGACCAACGCAGGGACGGAACAGCCCACCCACGGCCATGTCGAATGTGATGCGCGTCCAAAGGGTCGCTTGGGACATGAGGGGCATGGCACGCCACATCCTCCGCGAAGACGCTGGCACAAACCCAAAGCCAAGCAAGGACTGCGATCAGGAGGGCGGCTGCACACTGCGACCAACACGTCAAGGAAATGACCACAGCCCGTAGGGGCACGACCATCCATCCTTCGGCATGAACACGGTGCACGCCAGCATAGATGCCCGCGGCGCGCACGACAAGCAACCCAACGTACCAAATGCAGGCGAGGGCCCATAAGACCCAAACGTTATAGTACGCACGACGGGGATAACGTCGAGCAGCCGACCACCACATCGGCAGCCAGCTCAAAAGTGAGGCCACACAGCGCCCCCACCAAACGCGAAAAGGGCACCATGCCAAGTGCCACGATATTGCTTCCCACATCGCCCAGACGGCGACCATGGGCACGGTACCTCGTACCAACCACCACCAAATCACTGCACTGCCCGCAAGCGAGATACACGCTCGCAGGACCTCCGGCCGCAAGTGGACTGCCCGTGCAGGCAGCCCACGGCCACAGCGCCGGTTGTGCATCAGGGCTGCCCGCCCGCTGTGCCCGGGGAGCCCTGTTGAAAATGCGCTTGCCGTCGCTGCGCCTCACGCTGCTCGTCTGTGTAGTGCTGAAACGCTTGCGTAGCCTCACTCCAATTTGAGCCAGCTGGAGAAGGAGGACGCTGTGAGGCGTGGCTGGCCGGCATCCTGGACGTTCTCGGCGCGGGGACGACATGGGTAGCAGCCCCATGGCGGTCAACGGAAGGAGCAGGCGAACGCGCAGCACCACCTACGATCGGCTGATGCTCGAACGTCTCGGGGGAAGGCGGCCATTGACGACGCGCAGGGGGGTCGCGAACCTCGTCCACATTCCTTGTCCAGCTCGTATCCACGTGCTCCGGCCTCACGGCCACACGAGCCTCACGGTTGGGCGGCTGTGGCGGGAGAAGGCGCGCCTCCAAGACGCGCAGGGCCGTCTGCAACCATGGCGCGGCCGATTCTGCGTAACCCCACTGCATGCATATGAACTTCCGGTCGTCCTGCACAAGGTAATCGTTCGTGAACTCCGTACGCCAAGACAGACACCGCTGATCATCCATGAAGATGTAATGCACCGGCGTGGCGTTTGGATGTGCCATGCAGCGCAGCACGTGCGCCGACCCAAGCTCCACCCACTTGCACAGCGAGAACTCGACGTTCCTCGCATAACCTACGCCACGCGTGTGTCCTGAGCCATGGTGCGACAGATCAGCATAGGCTGACATGATGGCCTCCAGCAGGTTGGCAGACGTCGTCTGTCCCCCAAGAGGGAGGCGCCAGCCCCGCTGCCCGCAAGTGATGGTCTTGTTGTGCTTCTTGGCGACTGCGCTGGTGATGCCCGGATAGTCCCGCAGCCTGAGACCTCGCTCCTGGTTACACACGCCAAGCTCATACACGATCCGCTGGTCCCGGCAGCGGTTCGCATGCGCCACGGCAAACTTCACCATGAAGACGGTGAGGTTGCGGCGTTCCCTCAAGTTGCTCACCTCCGCCACGGTCAGAAACCTGCCCACCGAACTGACGGATGAGGTGGCCATCTGCACGGCATCCCAATCCGACCCTGCCGGAGATGGAGGCGCCCTTGTAGGGGACTGAGACAGCTGACGCGCCCGTGGCGGGCTCGGAGGCGTAGACGGCGCGCCTCCCGAGGAACGTGGTCGGGCATCACGCGGGACCCGGATCGAGTCGGCCCATGAGCCATCGTTGCTCACAGCAGGCGATGCAGGGGGTGATTCCCCTTGAGAAGGACGAGCGGCAGCGGCGCAAACGAATTGAGATGACAACGCACGAGAATCGTCCACGGGCTCACCGTCGCTGGATGCCGGCGATGGCGTAGGCCCATGCTTGAGGGCTTGGAAGGCGCGGACGCGTGACGAGCGTGGCGGCGAGTCACTGGCGGACCTGGCACGAGACGGGCCAGCGGCAGCCTGAGATGGGCCTGCTACAGCCTGGGACGGTACTGCGGCAGCCTGAGATGGTCCCGCCACAGCGGCAGGGACAGGTGGCCGCGCAGGGGCACGCTTAGTGAGCCGTAAATGAGCCATGTCGTTGGGCGGTGGCGGCCTGCGCTTTGCGTCTGCATAGAGCGCCTCGTGGCCCTGCTGCCTGGTGTCGACCGACTTGAGCATTTTCCGCATCTCCCCCAGGCGCACGTACTCCTGGGCGGCAGCATTCTCGGAGAACACCCTGCCAGGCCCCCCAAGACCATCCCCCACTGGGTAGTACTTGGTGCTGGAATCCGAGAAGACGAGCTCCAGAGGCGGTCTCTCGCCGCCATGTCGAGCATATTGACGGAGTATGCCATCAGAGAGAGCCTCAATGTCCACTGGGCAGAGGTATCTGAGCAACTGGTACGTCCAGACGCCCGTACTCTCGTACCAGTGAGGGAGCTGGAGCTCGTCCAGCACCTCTTCACGGTTGGACACGCGCACATGAGACAACGTGCAATGCAGCAGATCGAGCTGCTGTGTGGCTGCGCTCGGCTGAACACAGAAGACGCGCTTCCTCAAATCCCACATGAGGGTGCCAGTGACTTCACCACTGGGGTACTTGAGCAACGACTGGAGCGTGCTCTGCAGCCTCTGGATTGGGTTGTAGTCTAGCTGCGACCTGCTTTCCCGGGGCCTGGCGACGTCCTGCTTGCTGGCCGAGGACGGTACACACGTCATGTAGTCGCCATCGAGCACCCAGCAGTTCTTCTGATCGTCGTGCTTCAGCTTTTGGTCCACATGCAGCCAGTTCGGGGTCATCAGCTGGTGCATCGTCACCCACTTCTGTTCGAGGCAGCGGGCGAACTCCACGCAGACATGCTCACGAGAGGGTCTGCTCGGCATGTCCTGGGCGGGATTCTGGAGGATGCGACAGAGGCGCGCGACGTGATGCCGGTCTAGATACAGCCTCTGGTCCGCCCAGTGATAATCGAGCGGGGTATCCAAAGACGGATGGTCCCCAGCATTTACCCGAGAAGGACTCCGTGTCCAGTCGGTGACCCACTTAGCGTGCCCACCTTTCCAAGGGTCCGGCTCCTTGTAGAACTGCTCGAGCATGTGCTCCGACGCTGCCTGTACGGCGGGCGTCAGCGACGGCATGCCGGCAGGCTGCTACGTCGGCCGCCTTCAAGAGAGCACGTCTGACGGCGACATTGCTCCTGAATCTCTGCTTGTGTGGCGACTCGATGTCGTGGGAGATCAGCAAGCGGTCTCGGCGAAGGAGGTTGTGACGTCACTGGTGACTCGTCATGGGCATCAATGTGCTCACACTGGATCCCCGAAGCCGCGAATCTCTCCTCGCTCGTGCTCAGAGGCGTGTGCCTCAGCCAATCACCCTCCAATCCCTGTCCGAAAATCTCTGACTGCAGACACACCACCGGGTCCACGCGCCTGGGCAGGTCAGGACGTTTGGGTGGCGTCATGTCCACCAGCGGAAGCACCACCTGGGCGTTCATGCCCAGGATCGTTGGCGCATGTGATACGGCCACTCCACTCCCAAGCTTGATATCAATCATCAGGGAGTTCTTCAATGGCCCAGTACCTATCAGCAGGTCCCACGAGTTCTCAGCCTCGAAGGTCACGAAGGCATACAAGCGGTGAAGCGTCATGTGCGGAGTGCCCGCTGCCAAAATGACGTCCACGTAGCAATAATGGGTGAACTTTGTGGGACTGTTGTCACATCTGGTGACCTTGGCGCCGGTGGTGGCTTCGTAAATCGTGAGACCCAGCCGCCTCACAACAGAGATCGAGATGATGTTACAGTTGGCGCCGGTGTCCATGAGGATTGTCCGGTACAGCATAAGCTCGCCACCGGATGACACCAGCGCAAGCCCCTCATATAGAGTGGCATTCTGCAACTTGCAGATGGGCTGAACTTGAGCCATCAATAGCACCTGCTCGTCGGTCAGATGCTGCGCCATCTTTGCCCTCAGTGCGTCGTAAGCGGAGGTCTTGATGGTACCAGCTCGCACATGTCCATGGTCACTGAAGTCAACCACCCCCAGATCGTCCACGTAGGCAGCAGCTGCACATTGAGCGGCGACGCTGTCGACCACCCCGCTGGGCATCTCGTCCAACGGCACCTCCTCGGTTGCACGATGTCCTGAACCGTCTGCTTCCCTTCTCACTCCTTGCGTCGCTGTGGCGTGCGTGTCTTCCAACTCATGCTCATTGACCTCAGCGGGCTGTTCGGTTGCCTCATTCGGATCCTTGCCCAGGAGCTCCTCCAGTGCCACAAGATTCTCGATGTCCTTCGGGAGATCAATGGCGTTCTGGGATATCAGGATGGCAGCAATCTGCGAGCAGGCACGCACGGAGCTGCGAAGATTGGATGCCAACAGGTGGACCTTCCTGCTGAGTAAGTCGGGAGGGACGGCTCTAGGCACCTGAGCGGCCCTATCGAACTCCTCCGGCGTCTTGACCTGGAAGCCCCGCATCTGCTGAGTGTTGCCCAAGGCGACAGCGGCGCTGGCCTGGAGACTCGGTGCGCGATCGATGCCAACACCATGACCACCTCCCAAACCACCCCCAGCAGGGCAGTCCTGCTCATCCTCCTCGTATTCTGCCTGTTGGGTGAAGTTGGAGTTGTACTCGGTATCCGCATCGCTGGCCTCTGATAGAGCCTGTGCATCGGCGATCTCGTCATCCTTTGGAGGTGACCCTGCCTGGAGGCCTGACAATTCTGCGGCGAGCTTCTCCTTAACCTCGGCACTGGCAGCCACTTGCTGCTGCTGCTGCTGCTGCTGTGGTTGCTTCTGCTTGGCCTCCGGGAGCTTAAGCCACTCCTTGGTGGTGATCCCCATCTTGTGCTTGTCAAAGCGGTGTGCGATGTTGTAGGCACGCATCTGGGCATTCTTAACCTCATCTGGCCACTTGGAGTTCTGCCTGTCCTTATGGAAGTTGGGCGGCACCCGGGAATCACGACACCCCGTGTAGCAGCGATCTGGGGAGTGAGGCAGGCGCGTGAAGCACCAGTCACACTGAAACTTCTTCGAAGCATCAGGTGGTGGCACCTTGCTGTAAGAAGGTTTGTGACGCTCGGCATTATTCGCTTCCCTCACAGGCTTCTTGGCGTCGTCGCCACCATGCTGTGCCTGCTCCTTCTTCTTGGGGTCCCTGCGTCTGTCCCCAGTCTTGGAGGCAGAACCCGAGCGCCTCATGGCTGATACCAGCGCAGACAGGTCAAGCCCCATCTGCCTGGCCTCGAAGCAGGAGTACACGCAGTTGAGCCTGCGAACCAGCTCCTGCTGCAGTGTGAGGGCCCAAGCCTCTGCATCGTTCTTGAGCTTGTCCTGCACCTCCACAATCACCTCGAGGTCCTCCCAAGTAACCCTGTTGGGGGCAGGATGGCTGACGCGCAGCTGCTCGGACACGCGATCTCGGTATTCTTTGATGCGCAGGCCCTTAATGCATTCCTCGATGTTCTGCCTGACGACGGAGTCCTCCACCCTCCTGCCGGTGTTGAGAGCTGCCTCCCTGCGACGACAGCTCTTCACGTAAGCGAGGCCGTCCTGCTCGTTGGTCTGCGGCTTGGCGATCAAGAGATCTTCCTTCTCTTTGGTGCCCTTCATCAAGAATTTAGCTTCGAGCTCTGCAACGAACGCCCTCAAGGCCCAAGAGTAGTGAGAATCTTCAGTGCCATCTGGCCCCGTGAGACCCCTCGTGGAGGTTCCCTCGCCTGCCCACTCATCAGACGCCTCGCCATCCTCATCACCATCCTCGAACACCTTACAAACTGCCCAGGTTGACCCTGGCGCCAGCTCATGAAAAGGAGGCTGAGCACAACGCACAGATCCCTGGTAGGCATCTCTCATGGTAACGTCCTTCAGGACATGGCAAGCGTGTGAAGCCATGACGCCATTCTTCAGGTAGGCAGCACACCACCAGTCATAAGCGACTGAGGTGGCATAGTCATCCCCTGCTAGAAACGATGGTATGCTGTCCCACAATGATCTGTAGTCTGGTCTGGACCCAGCGAAGGCCTCCTTCTGCTGCTGACTGAGCGCATGGTAAGATGCTGACTTCATGTACCTACGCTTCCTGGCCTCAAAAGTCCGCCGGACTTTCGCCACCATGTCCACGAAACGCCTGATGAAGAGCGCTCTGTCCTCACTCTTACTACCGGTGTACTGGAGTCTGACGTCATCCTTGTCAAGTGAGTGGCTCTCCTTCTCATAGTGATCCATCTCGTCTACGTCGTCAAACGCAAAGAGAAACTGGTTTGCAGGCGCTGAGGCTACTACTGCTGCTGCGAGTGCTGCTGCTCCTAGCGCTGTTGCCGCTGGAGATGACGGTGCGGAGGGAGTATTTTCTGAGCCCGACCCCTCTGCGCTCATATACTCCGTGTCAAGGTCCTGACTGGTCCGTCCTCGTGCCAGCCGTCGTGCCTCACGTTCTCTGGAATGGGCAGAGGCAGCGCTTGGCTCTGACTCTCCCTCCGTGGTGAAGTGCTGTGTTGATGCTCAGTCAACGGGACCAAGGGCGAGTCCCCCTCTCTCAGCGCAAAGCTCGTTCCCCAGTAGACTGGAGTCTTGACTCAGACTGGCTCAGGCCAGTGCACTGAGTGCCCCTGGATTTGCCTTGCTGAACAAGTGAAAGAACGAAACGCGTATGGGCAGCGAATGCCTTAAAGGTCCAACACTGCGCTTCAGCGCTCTGAATCAGCAGCAGATGTAGAGTATTCGTGCAAGGAAAATTAAAGCTGGGCCAGAGTGCTGAGCACTTCTGGATTAGCTGGGCCAGAGTTCATAAAGAGGACAGTGACAGTGAGGTCAACTCCTTAACACCAAGAAATAGCACTGATGTGCAGCGGTGTGAGCTAGGCCAGTGTGCTGAGCACCCCTGGATTCACAACACCACTGCTAATCAAGAAAGCCATGGCTGGCATATAAGCTCACTCCCCAGTCCAGTCCAGCAAACAAGTACCAGGTCGCTGACAGAGTTGGAAGCTAAGCCAGTGTGCTGGGCACCCTGAATTCGCAACACTACTGCTGATTCAGAAGGTGGCCCGTGATATGAGGGCCTCACCGGTTGACCAACACCGTAGAAAGGATAGAAGAATTCTCCAACACATTGTGATAAGGCAGCAGAAGGTCACTCCAGTAGTGAGCAGCACCCCAGGCTGGAAACGTAATTAGCTCTAAATCCACCAGGTCACTGTGTCAAACCAGGGAATAAACCACTCAGTTGTCGCCTTCAGAGTTGATGCAGCTGCCAGTCCTCTAGCAAGCTCTTCCTCTGCTTCAGGCTTAGGCCAGTACACCAGGGGTGTCCCTGGATTAACCGTCAGACAAAGTGGAGCTGCCAAAGAAACCGTAAGTTGGAGTTCCAGACATAGAGCAGTGATTCACTGCTGATCCACTTCTTCACTGGTAAATAAAAGCAGATGTCGCCGCTAATTAGCTCACAGGCCAAGCACACCTGCCTTTCAGCTAAGCCAGTACACCAGGGGTGTCCCTGGATTCACTTCAGACAAGGTGGCCAGCTGGAGAGCCCACTGAAAGATAGTTCATCAAGGTGCACATCAGCTGTTGATCCACTCTTAGCCGGTAAGACAGGGCAGATGCCGCTGCTGATTAGCTCTCAGGTAAAACACACCTGCCTTTCAGTTAAGCCAGTGCACCATGGGTGCCCCTGGATTCACTTCAAGCAAGGTGGTCAGCTGAAAGAACCACTGAGAGCTGCTCATCCAGGTGTACATTAACTGCTGATTGACTTTGTCGCTGCCGCCGCCCAAGCTCATGCAGTGCTGATTAGCTTAAAACTGAAGGACACCTGTCAGCAGCTAGGCCAGTGCACCAGGGGTGCCCCTGGATTCGCTGAAGACAGAGGTGTTAAGCATATCACTGTGCAGAAGGAAACCGCTCATGTCTAGTGAATTCAAAGCTGATCCGTCGCCGCTGCTGCTGGAAGCTCTTCCAGTGCAAGTACCACCAAGCTCAGGGAAGAAAAAGGTTCCGCCAGTGCACCGTGGGTGCCCCTGGAGTCGCCTGACTTCCGAATCCGCTCTTTCAACTGCTGCTAACTTCTCGCCAAAGGGCCTTCACTTCCGGATTAACACTGAAATAAAAAGCCGCTCCGCGCAGGACATTATTGTTTTGAAAAAGTATGAAAACAGCAGTAAAATATATCCGTCAAAATTGATATTATATCACAAAATACGAATTATTGTGTGTACAAAAGCTGTGAGCAGAACTGTCTTAGCACTCTAGCACTGGCACGCGAACAGCCACCTAGTACTTGCGAAGGCAAAACAATAATGAGTCCACTGGTCTGACCTTCGGTCAGAGGTCACTTATCTCTCAATACTCTGTCACATTTCCCAAAACTGTAACGGGTTCTAGCCCTCGAATCTTCATCTGGCCAATGGAAAGTCATTATTCCATGCCAGCTTTAATACTGTTACCGCTTAACACATTCTGACTGACACGTCAGTGGCAAAGGAGTCACTGCCGTCGTCATCGTATCATTCCTCAGTAACCTGATACTGACAATATCTTCTCTGACAAGTCTGCATCTCACAAATGGTCATCTTCGCAAAGCCTGTCATACTGTCACCACTGTCATGCGTGTCACCAGCTGAACAAACCCGGCGCGGTACCATGAGAAGCCGGCGTTTGTTACAAGCTGGTGGAGAAGTGGGAGAAGTATGTGGAAGACGCGCGCAGGTGATTTGTGGCCCCATTCCCCGAGCGGTTGTTTATGCCCTTATGACGCCGTTGTTGCATATTTAGGACGCGCCTAAAGTACTAACGGTATCGTATCGCTGTGCATACAGTAATCACTCACCTTTAAGAAAACCGGAGATTTGGGGTCAGCCAGCTAATTCCACCAACTTGCGTACCCCCCCGCCAGCGCCAGCGTCCTATGGAATCGGTAAGAATTAGCAAGTATTTTCTTTCAATCAGCCAGCAATTCTCTTAAAAGTCCAATGATAAACACTTAAAAAGGCGACATTTTCAAAATTTTCCGCCTGCGGCGCCAGCACCCATATTTCTTATTTTCGAGGATTCCATAGCTCAAAAAAACCAGCCAGCTTTTCTCGACAACTTCGGTACCTCCCCCCCCAAAAAAAAAGCTGGCTGGTTTCTTATCGCCGGGTTTTCTTAAAGGTGAGTGATTACTGTAGTTGGAATGCACAGATGCGACTGCGAAACAAGAAGTACCGGAACGCGGTGTGTGCAAGGGAGGGCAAACCTGAGCACATACGCGAGCCCCCATTTGGAGCGTACGCGGATCCTACGGAATGGTTGGGCCGACAGTTCACCAAGTACGAGATGTTGCTCATGGCGGGGCCGACACCGGTTTGCTATAACTTCACGCACGTCAAGATCGGCGACGCTGATTACCGCACGGCTACGACCGATCGGAACAAGCGCACCGTACACAGCTACTTTCGCACTTTCTTCGCGAGTGAGGAAGTGGACGAGCACGGTGAGCCAAAATCCGTGGCAAGGTGAGAAAGGAGCACGCACTATTCTACCTTTAACATGTCTTTAGGATGTCGTTATGACTCGATTAGGATGCGCATAATGTCCTAACGACATACTAACTTAGCTGTTTACACAATCGTGGGCTTGGTGATATGCAGGCACGGCCGTATTACGAGAATATTGCGGGTGGAGATTGCAGGAAAGGTCTACATCTTACTGAAATGCGATTGGTTCGCTAAGCCGACCGACGAACAGATCAAGGAGTACCGTCGACGTCACTCCATTCTCGGCCCGGATAACTTGACCAAGACGGTCTATACCTTCAACCCGCACGTAGACCGCGCGGCCTTTGACAACATGGAGCCATTCATATTAGCCAATAGAGTAGAACAGCAGGTTGTTATTGTACCACATCCGTGCATGGAGACCGCGGTCATTCTCGACCCAACGGCCGACTTCTTCGAGGGATCAAGGACATAGGACGACGACGAGGTCGATGTATGAGACATGAATCGCTGCTAGTTTATTTTTTGCTTGCCACATGCCATGCAGGCAGTTGCAAATTGTGACCTTGGTAACGACCCCTGCAGTAGTACAACTAACGCATACTTTATAAGGCGCAGTGCCGCTAGAGTGCCATTAGCGTATTAACTTTGCCTACGAGCATCCTAACTACGTCCTAACGCCAACCTCCTAATGCCATCCTAGAGGCATGTTAACGCCATCCTAACGTCCCTACATTTCCGAGAAACTCAGCCCGCGTACTACTTTCCCCGAATCCCACCATACTCCGCGGAATAAACTTCCCCTGGCCTTCTAGTCACCATAAAACGCCATCTCAGTGATCTGCACACCCACACGTGCCCCACCACTCACCCCTGCTCCAGTTGGGGCCAACGCATACTTAACACCGTAAGGGCGAATTCGTTTTTAGCAGTATGGGATCAGTATGAGGGCGGAAACATCCATAACTTCCACGGCAGTCAACTATTGGATATTTATGAAGTATTAGTGTCCATATTGGGGACTTGGGCGAGGTCCCTCAACCCTTCAATGCCCACCAAACTCGGTTTATCGAGTGGAGGACTTTGTGGAAAGCGCAGGGGTGTTCTGCTGCCAGGTGACAAAAGCGTACTCTATGGAGAGTGCTCTAAAGGCTTCAAATCAAGGATATGGTATTTTCCCCCATTGGTATACACCATGATACGTCATCGCCCACTCATAACATCAAGTCAATAGTGGTGGCATGTTCATGGCGCATGCCCAAAAATGCCCCCAACGGCTGTTCAACAAAATTTCCTTAAGTATGGTGATGATGGGTCACATATATTCATGTGTGCACATACGGTGCGAGTGATAATGAAGTGGCATATCATCCACCTAGTTCCGCAATATAAGATATGCGAAGAATCGTGGCAAATGGATGTCTAGAACTTGAGTTATTGCCGAAAACGTGAAAATAAGTTCCTAGAAAACAGGATCAGTATGAGCAGTATGGCAATTCGCCCTTAAGGTGTTAAGGCGCAGTGCCGTTAGGACGCCTGTAGTACGCGCATCTTAACAGGCCAATATGGCGTTAGTATGCCTGTAATATACTATGCTACCGGCATACTAACGCCCATACGTACTAACTGTCCTTTACTATGCCTTTATGACACCTTTAGTACACATACTACAATTTGCTAGGACCGTAGGGGTCCTGCTCTTGAATTGCTTCTCACATCCACTGGGATGATGGTGGGCTGGCTGTTGTTGGCCGATCTCATGCCGTTCAGTGTGTGTGCATGCGTATCCTTGCGACTCCTTTGGCACCCCGTAGCCGCAGGAGACTGCACTATGTACCCACTCCGGGGATCAAAGGATTCAGCAAACACTGTGGGACACTCATCCTGTGTGTGTGTGTTTTGCAACGGTGATCGACAGCCACGTTATGGGGTACTCGCATCTCGTTGTTAACGGGGACGGCCACTGGAGTGATTTGGATGATGGGATGTGGCTGTCCCTGTGGTACGCTTCTGACGGGTACTGCCTCTCTGAGGGCGTTGTGGATTCGTCTGCGGTTCGCTTTTTGGGAGTGTCTTGGATTCGTTTGACGCTTGCTCGCTCTCCGTGTACAGTGCTCATGGTTATTACACATGCTGGGGGACGTGTGTTCTTTGACATTGATATGAGGTACTGGCGCATCGCTGTGAACGGGGACGGCCGCCGGGTGGAAGTGGGTTTTGGGAGGCGGTTGTCCCTGTGGTGCCATTCTGGCGGGCACTGCCTCTTGGAGAGCTCGGTGGATTCGTTTGCCTTTGCTGCGAGGAGAGGCAGAGGGTGGTGAAGTCCACCTTCTGTGGTTTCCCTTGATTTTGTGGGGAGCACTTAGGTGCCCACATGTTTCCTTTGTTTGACATGGGGTTTTCATGCTGTGTGGTGTGACTGCATGCATGGCATAACCATGGACCAACGGGTCCCATCCATTGACCAGGAGCCACTGGGGGGCATGCCACTCCGTAACCCAGAGACCAACAGTTGTTTGGCGACGATCGGTCGCATCGTTTCATCGTCCCATGCTGCTTTGCATCTGGGTTGGGAATCTGTAAGAGTTTGCGGAATCGTGGCACGGGCCCGTCCTGCTCTTGAATTGCTTCTCACATCCACTGGGATGATGGTGGGCTGGCTGTTGTTGGCCGATCTCATGCCGTTCAGTGTGTGTGCATGCGTATCCTTGCGACTCCTTTGGCACCCCGTAGCCGCAGGAGACTGCACTATGTACCCACTCCGGGGATCAAAGGATTCAGCACACACTGTGGGACACTCATCCTGTGTGTGTGTGTTTTGCAACGGTGATCGACAGCCACGTTATGGGGTACTCGCATCTCGTTGTTAACGGGGACGGCCACTGGAGTGATTTGGATGATGGGATGTGGCTGTCCCTGTGGTACGCTTCTGACGGGTACTGCCTCTCTGAGGGCGTTGTGGATTCGTCTGCGGTTCGCTTTTTGGGAGTGTCTTGGATTCGTTTGACGCTTGCTCGCTCTCCGTGTACAGTGCTCGTGGTTATTACACATGCTGGGGGACGTGTGTTCTTTGACATTGATATGAGGTACTGGCGCATCGCTGTGAACGGGGACGGCCGCCGGGTGGAAGTGGGTTTTGGGAGGCGGTTGTCCCTGTGGTGCCATTCTGGCGGGCACTGCCTCTTGGAGAGCTCGGTGGATTCGTCTGCCTTTGCTGCGAGGAGAGGCAGAGGGTGGTGAAGTCCACCTTCTGTGGTTTCCCTTGATTTTGTGGGGAGCACTTAGGTGCCCACATGTTTCCTTTGTTTGACATGGGGTTTTCATGCTGTGTGGTGTGACTGCATGCATGGCATAACCATGGACCAACGGGTCCCATCCATTGACCAGGAGCCACTGGGGGGCATGCCAGCAGGGTCCGCTCACTCCGTAACCCAGAGACCAGCAGTTGTTTGGCGATGATCGGTCGCATCGTTTCATCGTCCCATGCTGCTTTGCATCTGGGTTGGGAATCTGTAAGAGTTTGCGGAATCGTGGCACGGGCCCGTCCTGCTCTTGAATTGCTTCTCACATCCACTGGGATGATGGTGGGCTGGCTGTTGTTGGCCGATCTCATGCCGTTCAGTGTGTGTTATGCAATAGATGTGCCCGTGTTACATGAGTGGCATGATGTGTTATATCACGACGATTTCGATGGATTCGCGCTTGGGGTTTTGCTCGCGTGACAACGCAGCAGTCACGAACTCGCTAGTCAGGCTCACTATTGGCGCTGGTGATCGTGAAGCGCGATGGCGATCGGATGGCGCTGATCGGATGGGTTTCAAATTGACGTTATGAGCCAAGTTCGAAGTAACACTCGAAAAAAGTTTCAAACCTCAATTGAACTTGAAACTAGAACATGAAAACTGGAACCGTGGAGCTACTGAACTGCTCTGACGGCGTGCTCTTGCCTGCGTACATTGAGCAGTGTATTATATTTGCAGGTGGTGGCGCTTTCCTTTCTGTGCTCTGCTGGCCATTGACTGGGTGTGTGTATCGATATGTTTCGCTCTCATTTTTAATATGGTGTGTGTGATGCGCTTTCGGAATTTGTGCAGCGTACCGTTCTTACATCATTGAGTATAAAACTGAAAGTGGGCGCCAACAAAGTCTTTATAGAAAGCATTGTTTATGGACCCAAAAGGATTAATTGTGTTTTATAATGTCTGTTTCTTGTCTACTAAATATTTCTTTAAAAATTCTAGTTTGTTGAATGCACAATATTTGAGCTGGTGGGAATGATGATATGTATGATGCTTTATTTGTTTGTCAATAATCGCCTACAACTAGACACCACGCATTGCACCGTATACACATGACACCGTACGGTGCCAGTATGCAGATGGTTGTCGACTTAAGTACCAATACGATATATGGTGGGCACTGATGTGCACAACACGGGCGATGGCGATGGCGGTTGCACCGCTTCGATTCTAGGCGATGTACGGGACCGGCACCTAGCTCACTTTAGCTTTGATGCATATCAAACGATCGAGCTTGCGACACTGGGTGAGGATTTCCCCGAGAGTGGTCTACTTGCCACATCTGCAGTTCTGCACAGGGCACAATTTGCATAGAATGCCCAGGGCGTTATAGCGCGGATCATGATGGTCATGCAAAACAGTAATATCCATATAGTGGACCAGTTCCTCCTCGCCGTGAGACATGTTTGTTTCGGGGTGTTTTTACCTGTTTGTCGCTCAGACACGTAGTCGGCAAGATGGTATTAATTAGAAGTTTGTCAATTGCTCGTTGTTGGCGTTACTTTAAATGTGTGACCCGTTGGGAGCGATATATCACAGTACAATGGTGCACGTGTGTTAGTCGCCCACTATTCGCTCAAGTCGCTTGCAAAGTTGCAATATATAAGATCATGGACGATATTCTTTTTGAGTTGTGTTCGCTGGACGGTAGGGCAGGTGGGCGAAAGCGAGAGCTGGACATACTGCATATGGCCAAATTTAGATGGGTTCGACCGTAAACTCCTACAGTAGACGTGTCATAGCATGCGCGTATGGCACTCGCCGACTCTGCCAAGGTGCCAACACGCATGGTAACTATATGCGTGCCCTCGCAGAAAGGGCGTTCAATGTGATCTCATGTTGGCCTGGGCAAGACCTATGTGAGCATCGGTGCTTCATGCAATTGATACACATGCCTACCTTTGCTGCATTTTTTATTGTCACTCCGCGTCCCTCCTCAAAAGTGGCGTATGCCCTCATTTCACATTTGATGAACACCAGGCTAGGCATCGTGCAACTTCATGAGCACCAAATGTCCGCAATGCCCACATTTCCAGCAAATGCGCCACCACAATGTCTTTCACCCCAGGTCCGTGCTCTCCCTCCACTTCATTATCCATCGCCTGCAGTACATCTCCGGCATATTCCCACACTAAGTAGTGTGAAGCATATTCCCACACCAAGTTGTGTGAAGCATATTCCCACATTAAGTTGTGTGAAGCATATTCCCACAGTAAGTGGTATGAGGCATATTCCCACACTAAGTGGTGTGAAGCATGCGTGTTGGCCCAGCCATGACCAGTATCACTGCACCTGAGGGATTCACAGTTTAATGGCATCATGCTCCAAAGTCACGCAGCAGCTGTGACCTCTGCACATCCTGCTCTGGCACACTCAAGAATGAGTGTCCTCTGGTGGAATGCCCCCGGCAAAAAGAGCATGCATCAGCATTTGTGATCTGAGCGGATTCAAATCGGACGAAGGCTGTGCTCTCCGTCCAATCCAAAGAACATCGACATGCAAACTTGCCTGGCTTGTGCAAATCTTTGGGAAAAGTGAGCAGGCTGCGGACTAGTCTGCCCCGTCCACCAAAAGGTGCTCGCTGCCAAATATGATCAAATTGGAGCCTGCGGAATTTTAGAGGTTTCTGAGCCGTCAGATAGAGATCAGAGGTTCATGATCAAAACCGATCAGCTTTACACTCAATGACATTAGGGGTTCCATCCGTGGAATCTACAGCTCTGTTATTTTGGTTGGTAACAAAGGGCTTTCCAAACTATTGCTGCGATACGTGTGCATGAGTTGGCTACCCACAATGGTAGAATACTGTGTGCATGAGTTGGCTACCCACTATGGTAGAATACTGTGTGCCATTTTCCAATTCAAGGCCGGGGCGCCTAGTGAGTACACGGAGCAGCACGGGAACTGGAACAATGGTGACCGCGGGAGTGCTTTTAAAAAGTACTCCCAGTTGCTCCGCAAAGAAAACTCTCTCATTTATGCTTTCAAAAGCATTCTTAGGGAGCAGGAACAAGGCGGGGCCGTGACAAGATACCACCAACTCACACATTCCTCAAGAGGCAGCACCCGCCAGAAAGCAACCACACTGAACGGCATGAGATCGGCCAACAACAGCCAGCCCACCATCATCCCAGTGGATGTGAGAAGCAAATCAAGAGCAGGGCAGTGACAAGATACCACAAACTCATACATATTCCCAACCCAGATGCAAAGCAGCATGGGACGATGATACGATGTGACCGGTCATCGCCAAACAACTGCTGGTCTCTGGGTTACGGAGTGAGCGGACCCTGCTGGTATGCCCCCCAGTGGCTCCTGGTCAATGGATGGGACCCGTTGGTCCATGGTTATGCCATGCATGCAGTCACACCACACAACATGGACACCCCATGTCAAAGAAAGGAAACATGCGGGCACCTAAGTGCTCCCCACAAAAATCAAGGGAAAACACAGAAGGTGGACTTCACCACCCTCTGCCTCTCCTTGCAGCAAAGGCAGACGAATCCACCGAGCTTTCCAAGAGGCAGTGCCCGCCAGAATGGCACCACAGGGACAACCGCCTCCCAAAACCCACTTCCACCCGGCGGCCGTCCCCGTTCACAGCGATGCGCCAGTACCTCATATCCGGGTCAAAGAACACAAGTCCCCCGGCATGTGTAATAACCATGAGCACTGTACACGGAGAGCGAGCAAGCGTCAGACGAATCCAAGACACTCCCAAATAGCGAGCCGCAGACGAATCCCCGACGCCAGCAAAGAGGCAGTACCCGTCAGAAGGGTACCACCGGGACAGCCACAATCCATCATCCAAAGCACTCCAGCGGCCGTCCCCGTTAACAACGAGATGCCAGTACCCCATAACGTGGAGAAAGCAACCACACACACACACACCCCGGGCCCTCCCCCCGGGGCCTAACCCTCGCCGGATTGGCGGGGGGACAAAGAATGGAGGGGGGAGCGTTTGCCGGCTGAGGGATATGACCCCCCCACACGGCTAGGGTTGCGTGTGGTGTCGGTTGATAGCGCTCGGGGTTCCCTGCTGAGGCCTTCGAGTGCAGGGTGTTGGCTGCTGCCTTCGCCGATCGGAGCCTTGGTTGTGTGTTCTCCTGCTTGTGTTGATTGTGTTGGTTGTGTTAGCGGTGGTGTCGGTTGGGTGTGGTCTGGACCCGGGCCCGTAAGGACGAATCCGCACTTCTGGTGTGGTGGCCGCCGCTTGCCGTTGCTCTCTACGGTCCAGATCCGGTCTTGGGTTTCACGCACACACGTGTGGTTCGAGTTGTGTACATATTTTGCGCCTGTGCAGGCATGGTTTCATATATTTGTTTGGGGAGCCAACAGCAGATGGATTTTGCATCAATAGCAACGGTCGAGGGTACCGGAGACCTTCGGGGCGCGGTTACTTTTGCACAGACAGCCCTCCGCGCGGTTGGCATAGAGCGCCCATCCAGGCCAACCCAGCTGACAGTCCAGTATATTGGATACATTTGTATCTGACGGATGCCTCTGCTGGCGTCAGCACCTGCCCGCCCAATCCCCCGGGGTGAGAGGCAGGACTCCTAAGGCCACGGCCGGTTGCAATTCCATGGCGATGAGTTTCCGGATGCTGTTTTTTGGCTCGATTTTGGTTTTGGTTTTTCGGCTTGGTGGCAGGTGGTGAGCGTCACTGGGCGTGGTGTTCGAATGAATGAATTATGACTATGAGTTCTGATGAAGGTAATCGGGCGAATGAGGGGTTTGTTTATAGTGTAAATATGGAAGGGGCGGTTGGGCAGGCGGCGGACCTGGCGGTCACGGATAGTGTAAATAATGAAAGGCGTGTTGATGGTGGGAGATCGGCTGGGCAAAGTGTAGGCCCAGCGATGGCGGCGTTGCCAGTGGGCACCCTGGTGGAGGTGTATTGGCCAGGTGAGCGCAGCTGGTATGGTGGACGGTTAGGGGGGGGGGCATCTGTGGAGGGGGCGACGGTGATTGAGTACCTTGATGGGAACCCGGAGAGAGAGGAGGTGTTCCTGGAGGACAGGCCGAGAGGCCCGGGTGATCATGACGGTTTCCTGTCCAGGCGGGGTGGTGGGCGGCGCGTCGGGGTGAAGACGGTTGGTGGCTGGAGCAGGGAGGCGGAAAAGGGCTTGCTTATGGGTTGGCGGCGGTTGCCTCGGGGGGATGCGGGCGCGGGTGCGGGTGGCGAAACTGAGGGGGTCAGCGGGGAGGACCGGGCCGGAGTGGATGGTCTGGCGGGTGGGATGGCAGTGAGCAGCGGAGAGGGCGTGGAGGGCCCTCGTCTGTCACTTCGGTTGGAACTGTCGGGGCGTTCGGATGGGGTTAGCGTTGATCTTGGGAGTGGTGCTGTAGCGGTGGAACAGTTGGGTGGTGAGGAGGCCGTGGGGGTGGCGGGTGAGGGTGTCCACTGGGTAAGGTTAGGAACGAGGACGGTGGGGGCAGAGCGCGGGGCTGATGTGGCGGGTGTGGGAGGGGCTGTGGAGCCACTGAGACCGTTGGGGGGTGCCTCGGGAGGGACTAGTGGGTCGGCGCAGCTCGAGGGAAATGGCGGGCGGAAGGGGGCAGGACAGCGGGTGGGGGGTGTGGTCTGCTCGGTGCCGGGGTGCTCGGTGGGGGCCCTAGGAAGCAGACGAGCCCTGACGGAGCATTTTCGGCGGAGCCATCCTGACGCATCGGGGCTTCTGCTGTCTGCGGCGAGGCTCACGCGGTGCCCTGAGCAGAGCTGTGGACATATCCTCTCGGAGACTGGATTGCGGCAGCATCAAGGTCGGGGTGGGGGCTGTCTGGCTAGTTATGCTCAGCGTTGTGCGCCGGCTCAGGGGGGAGGCGGCAGTGGGGGCCGGGGCAATCCACGGGCGGCGGGGCGGGCGCAGGGGCAGCACGGAGGCGAGAGCTTGGTGGGGGACCCGGATGGGCTTGGAGAGGCGAGGTGGACATGGCTGCGAGGACTGAGTGTCGACGAGTGCGCTGTGAGCGACTTCCCTTCCCTGATGGTGTCGAAGCAGTTGTGGGGACTGTTCACCGAGTATGTGATGGTCGCGCTTCGGAGGATGTGGGTGGACACAGAGGACGTCGAGGCCTACAAGCTGTTTTTTTTACTCCCGCGCCTGGTTCTTCAGCCGGTCCAGCAGGGGGTGAAGCAGGGTGTGGCCCAGGTCATTAAGGAGCGTTGCGCCCGTTTCCTACGCGGCGAGTGGGAGGGGCTGCATGCGGAGGTCCCGGGGGATCGACGAGCTGTGGCCGAGGCGGATGAGGAACGGGTGCTGCGAGATGCTGTGCGGTTGGTGAAGGCGGGGCAGCTGGGAAAGGCAGTAAAGAGGCTGGAGTTGGCCAAGCTGGAACCAGCGACGGAGGAGACGCTTGCTGAAGCTGGAGCGGTTGCACCCGGCTGGGACAGGCAGGTGGCAAGATGTGGGAGAGGATCGCCGGCGGGAGCTTCGGGGGCAGGCGCTTGAGCTGGATGAGAAGACGTTCGATGATGTAATGCGTAATCTGCGGCGGGCCTCGGGACAGGGCAGCTCTCAGTGGCGCTGGGAGCATATGTGGGCGGTCCATGTCTGTGGTGGGCGAGATGCACTGTTGGAGGTGTGCAACCATCTGGCGGCAGGTCGGGCCCCGGCGGGGGTTCGGGAGTGGTTGGCAGGCGATAGGTTAGTGGCGTTGCTGAAGGACGACCTCGGCGTCAACGTCCGGCCCATTGCGTGTGGCGAAGTTCTCCGAAAGCTAGTGGCAAAGGTCATATGCAGGCAACGTGCGAAGGCTCTCAGGGCTCGATTTTGTGGGCGTCGACAGGATGATGAGCATGGTGGACTGCGGGCGGCCCAGATTGGGGTTGCGGTGAAGGGAGGGGCGGACCTGGGGGTCCACACTGTTCTGGCGGCCCTGGATCGGCACCCGGAATGGGTCTGTGTCAAGGCAGATGCCAGGAATGCCTTCAATGAGGTGCACCGTGAGGCAATGTTTGAGGCTATCGAGCGGGACTTCCCGGAGCTGTGGGCATGGACGGACCTTTGTTATGGGGTGGAGGCGAACCTGGGGTTTCGGCTGGGGGGCGTTGATGGCTCGGTGATGCAATTTGTCAAGTCGAAGGAGGGCACGCAGCAGGGGGACCCCCCGGGGCCACTTTACTTGGCTGCCCCGTTGCAGGTGGTGCTGGAGCGGGTTCAGGAGGGACACCCTAGCATGGTCATCTTTGCCTACTTGGATGACGCTTTCTTCCTGGGCCCTCCGGTTGAAGCGGCGCTCGCGTATGAGACTTATATGGAGGAGGCAGTGGCGATTGGCCTGGATATTCAGCCGGTGAAGTCGGCGGCTTTCTCGCCTGAGGGGGACGCCAGTTGCTTCGAGGCCGGGATGCCGGGTGCACGGGGGGAGCTGGACTTCATAAATGTCTTGGGGGTGCCGGTGGGGAAGGCAGAGGCGGTCAGTGTGGAGATGTTGAAGAAGGTGGAGGAGCTATGTGGCATCCTGCCCCTCTTGAGCAAGCTTGGGCATGCGCAGGCCCAAGGGCTCCTGCTTCGATTCTGTGCCCACCCGAGGCTGGGGTTCTGGCTGCGAGGTGTGCCGCCGGAGATGATGCGGGAGGCGGCTGAGGAGCATGAAAGGAGGATGCAGGGGGCGTTGCGGGACTTGCTGCCTGGCGGTGGATTGGCGTGGCATTCCTGTGAGTTTGCCACCCTCCCGCATGGGATGGGCCTGACTAAGGCGGTGAGGGTGAGCAGTGCGGCCTGGCTTGGTGGGTTTGCGCAAGTCTGGGAGGATATGCAGGAGCTCTTTCCAACAGTGACGGCGGGGACCGAGGACCTCGGGGCTGAGAGCGACTTGCCGTATGTTAATTCTTTGCAAGCGGCCATGCAGAAGGTCTCGGAGGCAATGGATGTGATTGGGGAGGCGAGGGGAGCAAATGAGCATTTGCCACCACAAGTGCCAAAGGCGGACGACGTCAAGAAGTTGAGTGATTACAGCAGGTCTCAAAAACGTGCCCAACGGGTCTATGCTGCTGTCCACCACTCTGCGGATTGGCTTTGGCTGGCTGGGCACGTGGGGGCGTCTCGGCTCCCCTGGCTATTCTCGGTGACCTTCAACAGCATTGGGCCTGCTTTCTTGATGGGTGTTTCATGCTGCCCAGCCCTGGAGCTCAGTTCGGCGGAATACCGGGTGGCCCTGCGGCACATTCTTCATGCGGAGCAGCCCCTCCTTGGCCAAGTGGAGGAGTGCCCCGATTGTGGAGGAGAGCGTAATCCCACCGGGACACACTTAATGACATGTCGGGGGGGAGCGGGGGCTGGGCTAGGAAATTGGTAATCTTTCATCCACCACAAACTGCAGAGGGTGCTGTTCGAGGTGGCCAAGTCTGCCTATCCCTTGGCGTCTGCATTGCACGATGACTTCGCGAGCTACCTGACCTACTCACGGAATCATTGCCCGGATGTGGCAGTGTTAGATGCGGAGGGACCGGGCCAGCATGTGCTGTTTGATGTGGCCACGGCGCGGCCAATGTCAGACGCGCACCTGGGAGCGGCCATGATGGCCCCCGGGGCAGCGGCGAAGAAGGTAGAGGAGAGCAAGGTGGCGATGTACGGGGATGTCCGCCCACATGACTTCATCCCCTTTGGGGTGGAGGTGTATGGTGCGCTAGGGCCTGCGGCGTATGGATTCCTTCGGAAGACGCAGCGGCGCTTCAGGGAGCGGCGGTACATGGAGGCGAACGCGGAAGGGGGGGAGCAGGTGGACGGCAATGGGGACGAGGACGAGGACGAGGACGAGGAAGCGGCACGTGGCGGGGCTGTGGGCTGGAAGGAGAAGTGGGTCCGGCTGCTTTCTTTCGCGCTTGCACGGGGGGGTTGCAGGGCTGATCATCAGGCGGGCTGTAGGGCGATGTCCGGCCGGAAGTGGGTGGCGTTGGGCTGGCGGAGGGCGTGTGAGAGGAGGCATGGGCCCGGACCTAGATCGGGGGAAGGCGGACCGACGGGAAGGGGCGGAGAGGTTGGCGCTGATGGACAGAGCGTGGGAGGACGCGTTCGGGGAGACAGTCTATGCCACGCAGGATGGGTCTGGCGGTGGGACGCAGGAATCTGAGGGAACGCAGCGTGAGCGGTCTGGGCAGGCTTCCGGTGAGGCAGGCGAAGCAGACGCGATGGCATCGAGGCTTTTGGAGAGCATGGAGGACGTGCGGCGGGAGGTGGAGCATCTGTGCACTGTGGGTGGTCAAGGAGGGGGCACCGCCGAGGCGCGATCTGGAGGGGCGAGGGCAGACATAGGCGGGCTCAGCCAGGCGGCGTCAATTGTCGAGGATATCTTGAATGAGTGGGATGGCCTTTTGTCGCCGGGCCCGGAGAGTGGGGTCTGGACTCCGGAGCAGAGTGGGGCCTCGCCGGAGCAAGCTATGGCCTTGGCTGAGGGAGAGGTGGCCACCTTGATGGGGGCGAGCAGGCGGGTGGCCGGCCTTCTTGGGGGGGTTGATGGCATGGGTTGAGGATGACGGGGGAGATGTGGGGAGGTCCGCGGGTGGAGTTGACACACGCCGGGCCCCTCAGAGCCCGGGGGCCCATCCCGGCAGCGATGACCACTTACAACAGGTTGCACGGCAGCATACGGCATCTCATCAGCTTCCGTGCCCACCGGGCGAGGTTGCTGGCCGTGCCGGAACTAACAGTGAGCAGCTGTCGGGAAGGCGACGACCGGGTGGTGAACTATCGGCCACCGGGAGGGCTTGGGACACACAGGCAACTGTGGGGATGGGACCCCAAGTAGGAACAGTGCGGCGTGACAGTTACAGCGCAAGTGTGGAGCGCATTGCTCAAGTTCGCGGCCACCTCGCAAGGCAATCAGCGCAAGGGCTCCAGTCACGGGGAGTTGGTGCTGGGGGTAGAGGGCTACAGGCGCAAGTCGGTGGCGGATGCGCAAGTTTGGATGAGGGCAACCCAGTTTATCATTCTCAGCCCCTTGGGACAGCGCTTGGGCATTCTGGCCGTGGCGTGGGTGGGCAAGCTCTCTTGAGATCAGGCTGTAGGAGGCATCGGGGTGATGTGGGATGTGGGCTTGGTGGTGGAGGGGTGGCTCGATTGGTGGATGTGAGCCGGCTCCAGAGACACAGCAGCAGTGCGCCGGCAGGACAGCCGCAGAGGGGCTCAGGTGGCCCAATGAGGCTCAGGGAGCAGAGGGGTGGTCTTGCGCGTGGGCTTGGTGATGGAGATATGGCTCGCGCAGCTCGGGGGGCAGGGATGAACCGGTTTCAGGCACAAGGCGGCAGTGCGCTGGCGGTGCAGATGCAGAGTGGCTCGGGTGGCTCAGCGAGGCTTAGGGGGTCCCATTCTTCACTAGTGAGCAGCATAAGCATACACTGAACGGCATGAGATCGGCCAACAAAAGCCAGCCCATCATCATCCCAGTGGATGTGAAAAGCAAATCAAGAGCAGGGCGGGGCCGTGACAAGATACCACAAACTCATACATATTCCCAACCCAGATGCAAGGCAGCATGGAAGGATGATACGATGTGACCGATCATCGCCCAACAATTGTTGGTCTCTGGGTAACGGAGTAAGCGGACCCTGCTGGCATGCCCCCCAGTGGCTCCCGGTCGATGGATGGGACCTGTTGGTCCATGGTTATGTCATGAATGCAGTCACACCACACAGCATGGACATCCCATGTCAAAAAAAGGAAGTGCATAAGCATACACACACACACACAATCCTTTTGTCCCGTTCTTCATTAGTGAGCTCTGGAGAATCCGGATAAGTGTCCCGAAGTGTGTGCTGAATCCTTTGATCCCCGGCGTGGGTACATAGTGCAGCTGATCCTTCCTGGTTATGTGATGCCAAAGGAGGCGGTCCAAGGATAAGCCGCACACAATCCATCCAATGCTGCGCTGTAAGTTCCCCATGGAAAGAAGTTATGGTGGTGGTTCAGAGGCATTGGAGCCTTCGAGTTTGGCCGCCACTCCTTATAGCCATACAAACACGCGCCCCTTCACAGGCGTCGAGATGTGGAAAGTGGCATGGGTTACCGAACCTGAAACGCTTCCACGAGGTCCTGGGTGTGGCGTGTGTAATCTTGATGGCGACGCTCCACCGAATCGGTGTGCTGAAATGGAATGTCTGCTTGTTGGGGGCCTGCGCCCCCCCCCTCAAATGCCTGATGCATCTGCCTATTGTGCACGCGGCTTTGACCCGAGTGCACCGGGCGCGCTGCGCCATCACCGGAGCAAGGCGGACTTTTGGTCAATGTGAGCGGCCGATCCATTACAGGCTGCACAGCCGCCCGATCGCTTCCACACGGTGCCACATTGATGCAACAACATCTACGCAGCGTGGATCACCTTGGAGGGACATCAACGGCTTGAAGCGGGAGATGACAACCTCGTCGAGTGCAACTGCCGGCTCCACGCCGATCTGCACGTCATCACAGGCCACTCTCCATTCACAGGGGCCGTGTAGCATGGCCAAGTGTGGTCATCCGAGCACGGCTGCGAGGCCCGCATGTGCGAGCAGCGGATCAGGTCAGTCCCTAAGGCCCGCGCCTCGTATTGCACCAAGCAAGATCGAGCGCGCGATGCGTCTTCCTCGCATCCTAGGGCCAAACTGACGCCTGCATCATTCGGATCACACGGCCCACATCTCCGAGAGCCCTTCTCTCAGATATCTGCATATCCTCCCCACACAGCAGCAGCACACAGTTGAGGGCGCGCCAACTCCCTGCACGAGGAACGCGGCGCTCCACGTTCCTCGCGTGCTGCAACTCCACGGGCGACGGTGTGACGCACTTCCCCGCGGGTGCTCCTTCTGAGTCCAGCTGCAGTGACGTGGCGCTTCTCTGCGGGAGCTCGCGCAGGATCTCACTGACGTGGCACTTCTCTGCAGGAGCCCGCACAGGATCTTGCTGACGTGGCGCTTCTGTGCGGGAGCCCGCACAGGATCTTGCTGACGTGGCGCTTCTGTGCAGGAGCTCGCGCAGGATCTCGCTGACGTGGCGCTTCTGTGCAGGAGCCCGCGTCATCCAAGGAGTGGTGTTGCAGCGGCGTGACACTCTCTCGGTGGCGCCCTCCCGGGGTGCGCCGAGCTGCAGCTTGTCAGTGGGGTGACAAGGGCCGAGCTGCAGCTTGTCGGTGGGGTGACAAGGGCAGATGGTGCAAGGACCTTAGGTAGGATGTCGCAAAGCGCGGCCAAGAACAGCGCAATGGTGGAGCCGTCCTCCAGCCGGCCCGGGGCGATGGGGGGTGGTATCATCAAAGCCCTCGCCGCCGCCATCTTCAGCCGAGACTCCGAGAACACGTTGAGCGACACGCATGGCGTCACTGCCTCCACGTGGTGAAACCTGCCCGAGTGCCCCTACCTCCGCGCCATAACCTCCGCGCCATAACCTCCCCGCCATAACCTCCGCGACACCACCTC
>LGRX02031100.1:28943-52363 GCA_001247695.2 Cymbomonas tetramitiformis
ATAACCTCCGCGCCATCACCTCCGCGCCACCACCTCCGCGCCATAACCTCCGCGCCATAACCTCCGCGCCACGTTTGTGGAAGTACATATACACTGTCCCCTGTGCCGTGTGCCGCATGAGGTGTGCAAAAGTAGCTGCTCGCGTTGAGTAGCCGCTCGAGTTGAGTAGCCGCTCGCGTTGAGTAGCTGCTCGAGTTGAGTAGCTGCTCGCGTTGAGTAGCTGCTCGCGTTGAGTAGCCGCTCGAGTTGAGTAGCTGCTCGCGTGAGTAGCTGCTCGCGTTGAGTAGCTGCTCGCTCGCCGTTGAGTAGCTGCTCGCGTTGCGTTGAGTAGCTGGTCGCGTTGAGTAGCTGCTCGCGTTGAGTAGCTGCTCGCGTTGAGTAGCTGCTCGAGTTGAGTAGCTGCTCGCGTTGAGTAGCTGCTCGCGTTGAGTAGCTGCTCGCGTTGAGTAGCCGTTCGCGTTGAGTAGCCGCTCGAGTTGAGTAGCTGCTCGCGTTGAGTAGCCCTCATGTTTTGTGCTGAATGGGGTGGGATAGAGTGCAGTGTCTTGTTCGGGATCCTTCATGACTTGTGAACAGCCAACCAATGGGATGCACGTAGCACCGGCGGCTCTGCTGCTCTGTGCACCCTTCTGGGTCCTAGGGCGTGCCCTCATTTCAGCTGCCACGTGGCCTTCTGGTATTCTGCTGCAGCAACCTAGGTCAGGAATCCTCAAGGGGGCGCAGCGAATCAAAGGAATCACAGCTTTGCTACTACACCCCATAAGGGGAGAAGGTTACCACGGGTTGTCTACCGCTCAAATCCAGGCCGAAGCGGGGATCGTATCCGTGCGGGGGAAATGTAAATCGCGTGAAAATAGAAATGGTGGGCAGCAAAAGGGCCATGAATGAATCACCGGCATGGCGACACATGGCAGCGGGAGAAATAACCCCGAGTTGGGCTCCCTTACTTTAGGCTAGTTTTACTAATCGATGTGCATGCACTACCTTACTCAACCACGGCGGGAGCACGGTGTTTGGTGACTGCCGAGTGATTGGCTGGCACTGCGCGGGTGCGCGAGCGTGGACTAGGGGCTGACTTGGGCGTGAGAGAAAGGAGTAGGCTGCGAGGCGGACGTGGTGGGGATGTTAGCGGAGATAAATGCGAGGATAGCTTGAAAGCCGCTTTGCTGAAGGAGGGCAGCATGGGCGCGCGCACCAGAACGCCGGGATGTACAGCGCATCGCCCTCGTGCAAGGTAGCGCACCATGGCGTCCGCAGTCGCCGATGAAAGGGGAAGCGCTCCGCATCCACACGATCGAAGTTGATCTGCGACCCACATAATGAGTCTTAGCGGCATCCACCTCGCGCACCGCAAGCCTCATCCCCCTCGCGCACCGCAAGCCTCATCCCCCTCGCGCGCCGCAAGCCTCATCCACCTCGCGCACCGCAAGCCTCATCCACCACGCGCACCGCAAGCCTCGTCCACCTCGCGCACCGCGCACCGCAAGCCTCATCCACCTCGCGCACCGCAAGCCCGTCCACCTCGCGCACCGCAAGCCTCGTCCACCTCGCGCACCGCAAGCCTCGTCCCCCGCGCACCGCAAGCCTCATCCACCTGCCGCACCGCAAGCCTCGTCCACCTCGCGCACCGCAAGCCTCATCCACCTCGCGCACCGCAAGCCTCGTCCACCTAGCGCCCCGGGAAGGAGTTATGCATAGGGATATGGTGAGAGCTGGGACCTGCGATTTGCGGGCTCTTGGGTGCGCGTCCGGGAAAACGTGGAGGTTTGTCATCTCGGCTGGTGGATGCAGCCAGAAGCGCTTGGTACCGTACACCTGCATGGCACACGGGGGGCTTGGAGCGCGCTCAACGCCCGCTCCTTCAGAAATGGACAGACCCGACACCGCTGCAAAAAGAAGGCACTGGGCACACTCCCATCACGCTCCCGGTCTATGGGTTATTTAGGGTTTGCAGCCCCTCGCGCAGCTATGCAGGTTGGAACGTCCCGGTAGTAGGCGCAGTGCCACCTCAGGCATTGTGCAGCTCGGAGCGACAGTTCAGTGGCAGCGAAAGATGTGCCAGAAAGCGACTTGACCATCCGGGCGTTCAGGCCATCGCATGTAATGGATTGACTTGACCTCCTGGATTGCGGGCTGCCGATGCAAGCGTGGTCATAATCGACGGGATGCAAGCGTGGTCATAATCGACGGGATGCTTTAGGGTCGCGCCTGCACGAAGACGTTGTGCTGCACATCGTAGTGCATCTGCGTCACACGCAAACAGAAGAGCGGACTCAGCGCGGCGCACAACGTGCAAGAGACCACACCCGTGTCAATAAATGCAATGTTGCGGCGACTTAGGGTGATCGGGCCAGGCTCCGCTTGGATTGGCACGGAGCTGAGGGAAGTCATTCAGACCAATTGGAGCGTCTCCCTCTGAAGCAGGGCGACCTGGTCACCGTCCAGGTGTCACAGCGCTCGAGGTGGAAAGAGCTCGGGAGAGATGCATATGTGACCGCGACGTCCGGGCATGTAAACGAGGGAGAAGGAGAAGGAATGCGCTGGCACAGGGGCTCGCAGCCGGGTTGGGGGGCGCATGCCTGGGTGGTTGAGCCGGCGCCGGCACAGGGGCTCGCAGCCGGGTTGGGGCGCATGCCTGGGTGGCTGAGCCGGCGCTGGCACAGGGGCTCACAGCCGGGTTGGGGGCTGGGTGGCTGAGCCGGCGCTGGCACAGGGGCTCGCAGCCGGGTTGGGCGCATGCCTGGGTGGTTGAGCCGTGTTGGGGCGCATGCCTGGGTGGTTGAGCCGGCGCTGGCACAGGGGCTCGCAGCCGGGTTGGGGCGCATGCCTGGGTGGCTGAGCCGTGTTGGGGGGCGCATGCCTGGGTGGCTGAGCCGTGTTGGGGGGCGCATGCCTGGGTGGTTGAGCCGGCGCCGCCGATCCACACGGAGAGGTAAGGATCCATGGAACCCCAGCCGTGCCCTGCCTCAGGGACCAGCTGCTCCCACTCGGGCGCAGACCGCAGCAGCTGGCCGCCCTCCAAGGCGCCGACCTGCGTTGTGTAGTAATAGTAGTGGGAGTCCCCCTCAGCGGTGCCCTGCAACGTACCCGCTTCCCCTCCAGTGAACCCTCCAGCGAGCCCGAAGTGACCAACAGTGCACCGCAGTTCGTTGCTCGCGGTCCGGGTGCAGGCAGAGGCGTTCACCATGGGTAGGGAGCGCACCCATGTGTCCCAGCAGTGCCTGCAGCAGGGGGGGAACACTCCTGCATGGGTGTCGGGAAGCCTGCAGCACGGGAAACCCTCCTGCACGGGGGGGTCTCGAGGAAGCTTGCAGCAGGGGGTAAGCTTCAGGAATGTCGCGCCGTGGACCGACGCGAGAGCCGCGGCCTGTCACCTGAGAGAGGATCTTTGAGGAGAACTCTTTGGGCTCCAACGTGACCAGATCAGTTTGGTGCGCATCTAGATCGCTGTCAGGCAGGCTCTCAGGGCGGCCCAGCTCGGCGTACATGAAGCTTCTGCCACGCGAGCGTTTCGCCGTCAGCGGTGCCTGAGAGGCTCCGCTCACCGCCACTTTGAGGCTCCGCGTGAACCTCAAACGAGCTTTGAGGAGCGCCGCAGTGGGGCCGGCTCCGCCTTCTTGGGTGCAGGGCGAGAGCTGGCTCGCGCAGTGCACGGCCGTGTTTCACAGTGGCGCGCGGGACGCGAGCCGCGGCAGGCGGTGTATGCAGGCGACCGAACCAGGTCGGATAAGCGACGCAGCCACCCGCGCCCTTCTACTGCCTTTTGCGGTCAGGGCAAGGTAAAGTCCAGCGTGGAAAAGCTCCGGCACAAGTACCTGCAATCGCTGCATCAGGCCGGGAAGTTGCCACGCTCCACTCGAAGCCCAGCGCTCGGCGATACGGCACCCTGCAGTCGCCGCGGGAGCAAGCCGAGTCGGTTACACGTGTCAGATAGCCCGCGCGATAGCGGCGAATCGATACGAGCGTTCTCGGCACGAGAGGCCGAGTGGGCGTCGCACGGTGCTCGGGGATCGTCTTTGACGCAGCTGGCCAGGAGGGAGAGAGAGAGAGAGACTGTAAGAGCGGTAGTGAGCAGGCGCTGCAGGTCGCCTGGGTTCGCTTACTTGGGATGACCACAGGATGGTAGCTGTTGAAACCATTCTGGCGCTGCGCCAAAAGAATTTCTGCAGCGAAACCGTCGTGAGCGCGAGTCGACGTATAGAGCTCCCTGCGCACAGTGGAAGGACACGGCACATTTCTGAAGGCGAGATGAAAGGATATGGTCTGGACTATCTTGCATTTTGGGCAGCAAAGACGATACTGTGAACGAGAATCCCCGGCTATTCGTCCCACGGTCCATCTCCTGTCTTGTCCAGCTGGGCGCGTCTTCTCCAGCTGGAGGCGCCTTGCTCCCCAAAATGGAATGTTTCGCAAGCGCGACCTGTAAGCTTCAGCTGCTGTTCTTTTTCCGCTCCCCAATGCTGTCTCGTTATTTCTTAATACTCGTGAGAAGTATACACATATATGTATAACATCCAAAGGGCGACGCTCATGAGAACAAGGCACAAAACGATAGTCCAAGGGAGACAATCCTAATTTTGCCAAATGATATTCAAACTATTAGGGTTTGAAAGTGATATAGAGCAGCAGGATAAGTATGCATCTTCATAGGGCTGTTCGCACTTATTCAGGGTTGCAACACACCTGTTGTCAGCACAGATGCGCGGGGGAAATGACGCGTAGGACGAGGCGGTGCACAAGGGTGTTGGTAGCGAAAACGCCACTGTTTGTGCAGGTCGCATTAGTCGGCTGGCTGCTAGAAATCCGTGTAGTACGCGTGAGACCATTACAACGACACTTCTCGTACGTTTGGGCCAACGAAAAGCTGTTAGGGCGAAGTGACTGTGCTCTGGCTATCAAACTTGAACGAACTAGTGGGGGGGAAGTTCGCTTTGTTCTGTGGCAGAACTGGGTTCTCAAAGGTGTGATAAACCGGAAGCAGTAACGAAGTGGCCAGAAATATTAGGTCACCTACCCAGCGGCGGTCCCATCGCTTTTCATGTGGAGCTCCACCTTTGAACTGTGATCATATGCGATATCGTTTTGAACGCGTTTCCGGTAATTCACCAGTATAGCAGAGATGTGCCACGGTCACGGAAAAGAAAAGTTGTGCTGCGTACAGTTCGGGGAGTTCGTTCCTATTACTGTCAAAAAATACTGCAGTGTATATGTATACTGAGGACTATATATATTCAAGCCTCTGATATTTATGTGAACAAGGACAAATCGCACATGATCCGATGTGCGTTACTTACGCAGTTTTGGCGACGCGACGCAGTTTAGAGTTTTGGCTTCCTACAGTGTACAGTGGATAGTGTGGGAAGTGTCACGGTCAGATACAATTTTCTCGGATGAAAATTTCCTCGCGGCTATCGATATCAACTGGGGTGCGCCATCCGGTCTCAAAAGTGAATTTGGACATCGGACGGCTCCGGAAATCACGGTCAAAGTTGCCCAGTGTTGGTCAACGGAAGGTGTCTCACTGGCCAGATAGGTTAAATTTTTACATGATTGTTGCTTTTGCGATCTATTGCGCCAATTGAGCTCTTGAGCACATATAGGCGGGTGTACCCTTATTATCAGTGTACCCTTATTATCACTGTATCCGTGGGCGATGCCTTGCGGCGATATATAGCCCAAACCCCGCTCCACACCGCTACACCTTAAAAAAGGTGATAATAAGGGTATACCCGCCTATATATATGCTTCACTTGGGTAAGTGAAGCATATCCAACTTTGGGTTGGTGCACTCAAGCCGAAACAGATCCGCAAGCATCTTCAATAGAGTAGAGCTCGCTAGAAGTTTGTACCGGAATATCCTAGTTCACTAGATATCAGAGGGTCCCGAACTGTGTGGATAAATTGTGATAAGACAAATAAACCCTAAGCTAGATATACCCGGAACGGTCTCGCAACGGTCTCGGAAACTAGCCTACCTGTGACACAGCGTGTGTCACAGCACGAACCTATAGATCAGTTAGCAGTCCAGTGTTGGGCCTAGGGGTCTGTCATAGGGGCCTGCATGTCAGGGTTGCCTATACAGATTCCAGCACACCACCCCAGCACTGTGGGTGGTGACTGGCTAGGAGAGTCAGAATGTTAAACCTCTAGGGCAGAAGCCAGGGTGACAAGTCCTAACTGCTAATCCAACTGCGCAATTCTGATACACAAATTGGAACCCCTCTAACCAGCACAAGAGAAACCATACAGGCAATGCAAGTCCTGCTAAACTACTGAAAAGCTCTGTGCCAGTAAGTCGGATTGAAGAATTCAAAGGTGTCAAAGTAAAATCATAAACCAAATTGAAGACCGTGTTGAGGTCAAAGTAGATCTCAGCACACCACCATGAAAGTGGTGTACTGCCAGAACCAGAACCAGAGCTAGCCGACAGCAGACTCGTCCTCGTCAACGTCGGACGGAGGAGGGCTGTAGTCAGGAGACGGTGGAGGGCCAGGCAGCTGGGGTATACCTGGCAGATGGCGGAGGGCCGGGATGGAAGAACCAACCCCCAACCCCCTGCTTCCACCATTCCCGATCGTAGCGGTCAGGCGGCACAGCAGAGGGACCACAGTCACTGAGAGTTGTAAGCACCGCGTCAAGAGTAGTGCCAGGGCTTAGATCTTCAATGCCTCGGTAGACACACAGGTCCCCCCTGCACAGCACAGGCTGCGGCGCAGTCTGACCCGATACCTGCACCGGCTCGTCGTCATTGGCCGCCGTGAAGGCGGCAGCTCCCACTCCCATGACAGAAATCAAGAGAATGAAGGAAAGTAGAAACGGCATCCCCCATAAGCCCGCGTGGGCGGGGAAGCCCCACGGAGGCTTTCCACAACCGTGGCTACGGGGAGCACCGTCATGCCAATCTCCCAGAGCACCACCAGAGTGAGGTGCTCGGGCTGCGGGCGTTGACGAATGATTTGCCGAAATTGTCGAAGTCCGCGGCTTCACGACGAAGCTGCCGTCGACGAGGTCCTCGTAATCGTCCGTGTCGTAACCCGTGAGATCAACCTGTCCGATGGCGGCGTGGTTCACGGTCTGAACGAACCCAGCGAACTCACCGTCCGCGTCCGCTGTGGTGGTCACCCGCGCCGATTGAAGTGGCGCGGGCTTCACATCCTTTCCCTGCGAGACAGGCATAGCAGGGGCCGGCACGGCGGATGCCGATGCCGCCGCACCACCTGCCGGAACCTGCTCCTCCGGTGTGGCCACCGCTGCGGCGGGTCCGCACACCAGAGCCGAAGCCTCCTGCCCGATGCCGGCAGTAGGCGGGAAAGATGCGTGAGTGTAATGTACCTGCGGGTTGGCCGCGGAGTGAACCTCCGCGGCAAGATCGTCGAGCCGGCGGAGAATGTCATCCCCCTCGGAAGCCGGCTGCTGCTCCACGGTGAAGCCGTAGGCGGACACGTCGATGCCGCCTACCGCTCCCGCACAAAGCACCGCGGGCGGCCCGTACACGGCGGCCGCACGTGCGAAGGAATCCGCTCCATCATCCGCTGCCTGCTGGAACAACGCGCACATAGCGAGCGCGTGCACCCCCTCCGCGCCCTCCTCGTCGATGGGAACACAGAACGCTGCAGCGGAGGTGGGCGGGTGTTGGCGCCCGCCCAACGGGCAGTCGCGGTAGAAGTGATAGCTCTCACCTTTGCCCGCCTTCTTGCACCTACCGCAGAACGGCTTCGCCCGTTGATCGTCGCGGTCGAATCCCACTGGTGGGGCTTTGTGGGTCCCCACACGGAATCCTCGCGGCTGCTGCCCCCGCTGCTGCTGCTGCCGCTGCTGCACCCGCTCCCGCTGTTGACGCACAACCGGAGCGGCCTCACCGTGTTGCCACGCTCCTTGAGCTCCGTGATCTTCTGCAGCAGTGCGTCGTACTCGCTGCTAGACAGGTGCGCGGAGATGCCGTCCGCGCCAGAAGCCGCCTTCCCCCCGCCCGTCTGTGCCCAAGCCTGGTAAATTTCCACAACCATGGAACGGAGCGAAACTAGTGACACATGAGTCAAGTCAGCGGCCATGGGATAGCGGACCTTCACCGCAGCGTAGAACACGGGGTCTAGTCGGGTGTAGAGGGATAACTTCCTCGTGGCCTCGGTCGGTGTCCAGTCGGAAGCTCGGTTATCCCGCACCAAACGTTGCTCCTTAGCCAAGATCGGCTGCGGGTCAACGTTTGCGGGATAACGCAACGCGGCGTGCTCCTCCTGCTGGGACTCCCGTAGTGCCACCGGTACACAGCCCTTGATAACGTCGATGAGAGCTCGCCGTCCATCTCGGTCAGTCGAAGAATCCGTACCAGTGAGCCAGACGTAGGCGTTGCTGTGCTTCTCAATTACCAGGGCAAGAACGTCGTAGAGAAGCCCATTCACCCTGTTGACCACGGGTGCCAGAGGGTCGTCGAGGTCAAAGGCACGTAGCTCCAGACCAGCCGACTGAAACTCCGTACGCAGCTGCACCACCAGGTCGGACAGAAGGCCAGCGTCGTCCGTACCGCGAAAATGATGTTTCTTGTCGCCAAGAATATCCTCACGGATACTCTTGGCCCAAGCTCGATGCAGTCGCGTCTTGTAGATCTCGTCGACGAGCTTGGACTGCTCCTGCAGGTAACGTCTGACGGCCACGTCCGCGTCTTCGTTCGATGCGGGGTTGGGGGTAGCGGAACAGAAGGCGTAGCCGCCGTTGGTGTGTTCCGTACCCCGTCGATCAACCTCAGAGAGGCGTCGATGTCGCTGTCCCTCGTGAGGGACTTCTTGGATCTCGTAGTAATTCCCATCTCTAGAAAAGCCTGAGGGGAGGCGGTACGCTGCAGCACGTTTGGGTAGGGGCGCGGGGAAAATGCGACGTCACAGATACGGACGGAACGGTCGAGCCATGCAAGCGAGGGGCAAAGGAAGATGTCGTCGAGGTCAAAGGTGCCAAGGTCACCAGCCCAAATTTCGGTAGCAAGCGGGCACACCACTGAGGATTTCTGTTAATAAAGTGTTAAAAAGTGTTAATTATGTGTTAAAAAGTGTTAACGGGTAGGAACTGTTAATAGTGGTGGTATAAATCCCGGTGGTAAATAATGATTGGCTTGGGAAAAAGTTAAGGAATTATATAATTCGTGTTAACAGAATGTTAACAGAATGTTAACAGAATGTTAACAGAATGTTAAATTAACACAATTTTAACAAAATGTTAACACTTAATCGGAGGGGTGCCGGAGGGAGTTGAAATAGGCCCCCCTCGCGAGATCGTTACACATGTAAGGAATATTAACAGAAAATTAACACTTTTAATAGGAATCATACACGTGGCACTCGGATTAACAGTTTTTCCGGATACTAACACTTGGCAGACTGTAAACGGTCATAAATTAACAGATTTGACCGGATCGTCCACGTGGCATGACTATTAACACTAGCACCACTAGATATTAACAGAAATTCCAGATTGTTCCACGTGGCATGTCTATTAACACTAGCACCACTAGCTATTAACAGAAATTCCAGATTGTTCCACGTGGCATGCTAAGAGGGACTGCCGATGCTACTAAAAGTACCACTGGAACAGATACGTTCCATGTGGCAAGCAGGCATTCGCGATCTACACAGAGCAATTGGACGGAGCTGATGAAGCTGCGCTGGCGTTCGGTGTCCTCCTTCGATTGCTGCGCGGAGCTGGTGAAGTAGCTTGCGCTATTGCTTCTTGCAACGTACCGCTTTCATCCCCGGCCATAGGTAAGTGGCGTGTGGAGGTACGCGGTTTCCAGGTTAGCCGATCCAGCCCCTGCCCCGATCCAGCCCCTGCCAACCACCCCTATCCGGCCCTTGCCACGATCAACGATCCCTTGCCACGATCCAACCCCTGCCATCCAGCCCCCACGATCCAGCCCCTGCCCTGATCCAAACCTGCCCTGATCCATGCCACGATCCGCCCCGCCCCGATCCCCTGCCCCGATCCAGCCCTTGCCACGGGATCGAGCGTGCGAAAACCGTGAATGAACATTGCGACGACGAAACCCGATCCAAGCCGGTACAGTAATACCTCACCTTTAAGGAAACAGGAATTTGGAGCCAGCCTAGCTTTTTTCGTATTTTTCTGACCCCCCCCCCCCCTGCCAGCGTCAGCCTCTTACCGAAATTACTAACGAATAGGAAACGCGATTCGAGCGTCAGCCAGCCTCTTCTCTTAAATCCATTTCTTTTTAGGGACTGGAAAGCGCAGTCAGCCAGCGCATTCTCTTAAATTCAGCATGGATCCGAGCAGTCGCCAGGAACTGCGAGAATTGCATGCTGACTTGCAAAGTGGGATGATTAGTAAGGAAGACTACGACGACTTGAAGTCGATAGTCATCACGCGTATCAAGGCCAAAGCGCCACTCAATGAGAGTCCCGACTATAATTTCCTTAGATTCAGCTACAATTTCCTTAATAATAATGGAATTTTCTGATGTTCAGCTAGCCTTCGTTTCCTTAATATGACTTTCCGATTTCCGTTAACGAAATGATTCGGCAGCCTTCATTTCCTTATTTGGGTACATTTTCTTAATGTTTTTTTCCAGCCCAGCTTTTTTCGCATTTTTCCGACCCCCCACCCCCCCGAAAAGCTGGCTGTTTCCTTAACCTAGCATTTCCTTAAATGTGAGGCATTACTGCGCCATAGCTGCGCCATTACTGCCCCATAGCTGCGGCTCAAAGTCGCTCACCGCAAGCTGCTCATCTCATAACTCCCACTGATGCCCAAACGCGCAAACGCGCACCACCTCTCCGAGCGGCCGTTTAGCCAATCATGGCCAAACTAGCAAGTGGAATAAAGCGTGGATGGGGCCACGACCTACCGGAATATCCTAGTTCACTAGATATCAGAGGGTCCCGAACTGTGTGGATAAACTATGATAAGACAAATAAACCCTAAGCTAGATATACCCGGAACGGTCTCGCAACGGTCTCGGAAACTAGCCTACCTGTGACAGAGCGTGTGTCACAGCACGAACCTATAGATCAGTCAGCAGTCCAGTGTTGGTCCTAGGGGTCTGTCATAGGGGCCTGCCTGTCAGGGCTGCCTATACAGATTCCAGCAGTTTGTGACCGTTTGCGACGTTACTTAGTGAGTGCAAAATTGTTGTGTTTCGTGTTGTTATGCACGGAAACACAGCCTACGCATACATAGTAATTCAGGTGTTTGTGATACCCGTGGGGTATCACAAGCACACTTTGATGCGGTTTCGGACATGCACTCACGATTCCGCAACTCACCGGTGCGGGATAGTGAATGCGAATTAACGCATTCTAGCGCTTAAATTGTTGGATATACCCCTAAGACCCGGGGTATATTCACTCAGTGATAGTTTTCTCAGAATCGTGTAATAAAGTTGATAAGTTAACCCGTTATATGGGCATAAACAGTTAGGGTTCTGGTTCGGGTGACAGTCATAAACACTACTACGGGAAGAGTCGCAAACGAAAGTAAGCGACAATTCCAGCACACCACCTAGTGTGGTGACCGGCCAGTCGAAGTGGAAACCTGTGAACAAACACCATCTACAGCGGTGGAAATCCAGCTCTAAGGGAAGGCCTGTCCTTTCTGGCAGGGTTGTTCCCAGTCAAGAGTTGCAAAGCTAAAACCGGCCCGTGATCGGACCCCTCTGCACATACAGCTACGGTCAATCTCACCGTGCAGGAGCGGCATGATTAACGTCCTCCCGGACCGGCTCGAGCCCGAAGGCACATGCCGAAACGCCGTCGAGCATCTCCGGCCTGCCCCCCGCCAGAAGGCAGAGTGCATCGAATCGCGCGCCGTCGTGCTCGTCCATGGCCGTCTGAAAACTGCTCCGCCAGCAAGTCGTTCTCGATGTCACCGAGGGAGAAGCTGTGGAAGCTTCCCCCAACGCCGTGCTTGCCGCCATTCGGGCAGTCGCGGTGCCAGTTGGCTAGTACCCGACGGTCCTTCCTGAAGGACTAAACTGAAATCTTGGTGAAGGACTAGCGCGGCGGAATTTTTTAGACGCTCTAGCCGATGGTGGTGACCCTGGTACCGTTCAGGTATCATCTATATGACCTAAATCAAGTCCCTTTGCCCGCCATTGATTAGGCGGACCACGTATATTGATGTCGTTGGATGCACAAGTGCCATGTACCCCGCATATTTCTAGTCAATCCAAGAAAACTGGTGAGCTGATTTCAGTAACTGATTTTCATGATTTTTTTGGGAGATCTCTACGTGCCAGATAGGTGCCGCAAGTGGTAATATTGCACAAGTATAGCCTACCCAATGATAGGTAGGCGTGGCGGCGAGTTGGGATTATGTCATTGGTCGCTATATGGCTACTGCTCGGTGGTACTTGTCATATTTATATCAGCGGGAACTGCTTAAGTATGGGACCACATTGCCCAAATTACAGCTTTGCATGACCCATATCATGTGGTCTATGAGACATATTACCAATAGTGAGCATAGTGATGCATAGATATGACTTCAAACTATACCTCGGTAATTTTTAGGGATTTTCCCAACCATTAGGGTGCGTGTTATTGAATATTTTGCCCGAATTTTGGGTCGAAAAATGTCACAATCCAGCATTTTCGTCTTAGTGGTGGTGTTTATCATGCGCTGAGAGCATAATATATCGTCATTATAAGCCATTTACGGTTACGAACCTTTGCATTGGGTCATAAACTTGATGTGTGGGTGGTACCCGGTCGGCAAGGAGGTCTACCTTTACGCGAGACCTACGGAATCCGATGAGGCGCTAATCACCTACCTCCCAGATCCTTGAGCCCAAGGATTACTTCACCCCAAACCCCCCCCTCACCTTGAAGAAGACGGTCCCCCTCCTGGCCGGGACGATCTCAGCGTGCGAGCTCAACGCTGAGACCGTCCACGGCCAGGGAAAGGCCGAAGTGAAACTCCCTGCGGAGTATCTATCTATCAAGGTGAGTAAAATATGCGGTCTTTAACGTTAGTGTTCCGTTAGTGTCCCGTTAGTATGTCTGCTGTACACTAAGAGTCCAGTTAGTGTGTCACTACACACTGTGATAGGTTTCCAGCCTTTGTTTTCCAGGTTTCCTTTTTAGATTGCCCATGCTAACGTGTATATTTCGTTTTCGACAGGTGAAAAAATTCAACACCAAGAAAACTGCTCAGGATGAGTGGTACAACAAATCGTGGAAATGCCTCAAGCACATCCTCTCCTCCACCGATAAGCATGTGAGCGAGGATGAGAGGACAAAGAACTTCGGCAAGGATACCGAAAAATATTTCGAGGAACTTTTGAGGGGGAAAAAGCAGCCCAAGGACCTGAACCTCGTCCTGCACGGCAAGTATGTGCGGTTTGGAATGCTGGAACATGCATTCCATGGTCCACCAAAAGGGGATGATGACACCGATTAATTAGGACCACCGCTTACGTAGTAGTTAGTGAGGACTAGTAGGAGGACTAGTAGCAGGTTAGTAACATATTTGTTTTTGTATAATAACAACTAGCCTGTCTCGTACGTCTTCATTGCTTCTTTTTGTCATTGTTTTTGCTGATTTAGTGCACTGCGTGAAACTCGTTTCTTTGTGGTTAGTGTGCTGTTAGTAATATATTAACGATATCTTAACGACAGACTATCTGTATACTAACCATCCGTTAATACCCAAAGTTAGTGTGTCGTTAGTGTAGTGTTAGTGGTATATTAACGATATCCTAACGACACACTATCTGTATACTAACCATCCGTTAATGCTCAAAGTTAGTGTGTCGTTAGTGTGCTGTTAGTGTAGTGTTAGTGGTATATTAACGATATCCTAACGACACACTATCTGTATACTAACCATCCGTTAATGCTCAAAGTTAGTGTGTCGTTAGTGTGCTGTTAGTGTAGTGTTAGTGGTATATTAACGATATCCTAACGACACACTATCTGTATACTAACCATCCGTTAATGCTCAAAGTTAGTGTGTCGTTAGTGTGTGGGTTAGTGTGCCGTTAGTGTGCCTGTTAGTGTGTCGGTTAATGTCCTAACCACGCGTTAGCCGACTTAGTTAGTGTGTCGTTAAGGTGCCGTTAAGGTATGTTGCACAGAATTGCCTATTCTAAAAATATTACGGTGGGTATACCCACCGTAACGCCAAACTTTGCAAGCTCGTACCGACCGCACAAGTAGGTTGCGGGGGTTAAACATATGGATTTTCTGTGACCCAAGAGGTTGATTAAAAGACGGAAAACTTAATTTACACGACTCCGATAAGTTTTGGGCACATTACACAACCTTGAAGTTGGGGAAATAACGGTGGGTAGAAAACTTCGCTTACGGTGGGTATACCCATTCAACTCTTTTTGCAGACTTCTGCAGCTTGGTATAACATCAATATACTTATTTTTTCGATATGTACTTTGATTTTGGTATATAACCGACGTACTTTTTGGTACAATATGTGCTGCCACCTCGCAGACCTCCGACACTTGCACATTCAAAATCAGGTACTATGCACACCAAATATACTATATACACAGTGCATTCCGATGATATTAGGGTTTGGGTATTTGGGTTCGTTTGGCCCGTTATCAAGTCATTTCTGGCGCATGTGGAGGCTCCATAGAGATTCACGGGAGTGTCTAGAACAAGTTGGTCACTGGTGACATGCCGTGATTCGCAGCCAATCATCGGTAATTATTGATACCCTTCAGGTGGGTATACCCACCGTAAGCACCTCTTACGGTGGGTATACCCACCCTTCGTAGAATAGGCAGAATGTATGCCCTAACGGCACCTTAACGACGCAGTTAAGGTGCTATTAGTGTATGTACAGGCACACTAACGCGCCGTACTCTTATACAGCTAGTGTGTCGTTAGTATATCGTTAGTGCACGTACTAACGTTTTCTAAAATGGTAGGGGGTGGTACACCACCCCCTATCCATCTAATTGGCCATTATTGACGATATCGCGGCTAGTCCTTCCTGAAGGACTAGTGAAATTAATTAAATTTACAACCAAATATACCCTAAAACTGCGGCTCGATTAGGCGTACCAAATCATGGAAATACGTGTTCCTATTATGATAGGCACCTTGCCCGGGTCCCAAATGATTTTTCCAAGCACAGGGTTGAGGTCTAGGGCCCAGTATTCAAGGAGTTATGTGCATTTCCGCCTAGTCCTTTGGGAGGGACTAAAATGTCGGGTACTAGCCACAGTGGCGTGCCTCTTCCTTCTTGCATGTCGAGTTTTGGCAAAATGGGATGAAGTCGCCGCTGCCTTTGTGAAAGGCGACGCGCTTCCTCCCCTGCGACTGCGACCAGTTCCCCCCAGTCGGGAGGTCACCAGCCGCAAAACGAACACCGGAGCCGCCCCCTCCGTTGCCAATCTTCATCTTGTCCGCCCGCGGGTAAAACCCTTGCCGTTGTCCTTGTCCGTCAAGACCTTCATCTGCCGCTTCACGTCGAGGATGATGGCCGTGAGGTCGGACAGCTGCGAGCCGTCACCGCCAGTGGCCACGGCCGCTGCGGACAGGGTGACAGTGTGCGTACCGGCCTGGACGTGCCGAGCGTAGCACTCGATCACCCATTGTTGCATGGTCAAGAGGTCGACGCCCGCCCGTTGCTGGTGCGTGAACAGCCGTGACACCACCGGCGCGTAGAACACCGGATCCAGCACCGTGATAAAGAGCTCCTTCACCTCGTCATCGTCCAGCGTGTTCCTCCTCCTCGCGGACCGCAAGGCCGCGTTGAAGTCCGTGACGGACTCCGACGGGTCGGTGTGGGCCTTGAATCGGACGCCAAGGAGGTCCGATGTACCCTGAAAGGGTGCACCGGAGTCCAACAGACGACGTGCGAACTCCAGCAAGACCCGCTTGCCATCCAGCGGGTGCAACGCGGTCGACGCCTCGAGCCAGTCCCCCGCTGGAGAGGCGGGACACACGATGAGCTCGAGAGTTGAAAATAGCAATTTGTTGGCCTCGGAGCGGACGGCCAACGTGGAGTCCTCCAAGTCGAAAAGCGGCGCAAATAAAACGTCCTGCGCCTCGAATGCCTCCTGGAGGGCAGGCACCAGCTTCGCGAGGAGCACCTGCGCGTTGGACTCAGTGCCGGTGAATCGTTCATGCTTCTCACGGAAACACTTTCGGATGACGTGCTTCGCTACGCTCTCGTCGAAGCGCTCATGGGTCAATGAGCGAACCAGGAAAACCGCCTGGGCGGAGTTCGCAGCCGGAACACCGGTAGGTGCCGGCGTAGCCGGCGTGACTGAATTACGTGCGGCAGCAGAGTCGAAAATCGTCGCTAGAGAACGTCGGCGCGACGCCATACTCGAAGTCAATCTAGTCGCAACCATGATAAAAGAGACTGTAGAGACGAAGTGAGGGAAAATGGGACGAGGTACGGAAGGAGCGGCGGCCAAAAGTCGTAATGCAGTCGTCGAGGAAAGCAAGGAAAGCTGTGGCGTAAAAATATCCCCATCCACGTGCACGTGGATGCAGAGTGACGCGGCCAAGGAAAGTGGTGTCGGATCCGACCAAAATTTCCAACGTCAACCAACGCGTAGCAAGGAAAATGAAGTCCGCCTCGTGCACGAGCTTCCCGTAAATCCACTCAACCAGACATCAGCTAGGCCATACCGCTCCGCCGCGCCTCTAGTGGAGCCCCTCACTCCATCTCAAGCGTCGTTGTTTAGCCAGACATGGCTAAAATTCGCAGTGTCTAAAATAAAGAGTGCGTTGGACCAAACCTGTTGGATATACCCCTAAGACCCGGGGTATATTCACTCAGTGATAGTTTTCTCAGAATGTAATAAAGTTGATAAGTTAACCCGTTATATGGGCATAAACAGTTAGGGTTCTTGTTCGGGTGACAGTCATAAACACTCCTACGGGTCGGAAGAGTCACAAAAGTAAGCGGTGTGACAATTCCAGCATAAATCCCCATCTCGTCCCTGAAAAAGCTCGACGGTTTTAGGCAATTTTGAACCTGCTGAACAAGATTCCGTTGTCCTTTTAACTGATCCACGCTGATCCAAGAAGTTGGAAAAAATTGAAAAGGTCCGCGAAGACGAGGCATCTTCCATTCTACTGGGCAGAATGCGAAACCCCGCATATCAAATTGTTCCTCTCGCCAATATGAGTTCATCCTAGCCTTATATATGTATGCGGTGCCGAACATGCATATGCACTTTAATGGTATATCCATGCCGTTGCGGCCACAGTGTTAAAAAGCGGAGCGGAAGGTTAAAAAACTGCTCTGAAATATTTCCCACTACAGTAATACCGCATATTTAAGGAAACAGGAATTTGGAGCCAGCCTAGCTTTTTCCGTATTTTTCTGACCCCCCCCCTGCCAGCGTCAGCCTCTTACCGAAATGACTAACGAAAAGGAAACGCGATTCGAGCGTCAGCCAGCCTCTTCTCTTAAATCCATTTCTTCTTAGGGATTGGAAAGCTCAGTCAGCCAGCGCATTCTCTTAAATTCAGCATGGATCCGAGCAGTCGTCAGGAACTGCGAGAATTACATGCTGACTTGCAAAGTGGGATTATTAGTCAGGAAGACTACAGTAATCGCTCACCTTTAAGAAAACCGGAGATTTTGGGCCAGCCAGCCATTCCCGTCGACTTGGGTACCCCCCCTTCCCCCGCCAGCGTCGCGTCCTAAGAGAATCGCTAAGAATAAGGAATTTCGGATTTCGAGCCAGCCAGCTAATTTCTTAAACTCATCCACGTCCACGTAACTCAGCCCAGCAGCTTTCTTAAAATTTAGAGAGTCCACCACTGTTACCAACTGTTGAACTGTACAGTATGGACCGAGAGAGCCGTGCGCAGCTCAAAGAATTGAAGCAAGACTATGACGACGCGATTATTTCTGAAGCTGACAACTTAGAACTTAAAGATATCGTGCTGAACGCTGTCAAGTCAAAAAAATTCCCATTTTTCATAGAATTTAAGAGAATCCACTCTCGGTGATCTGCCAGCAACCAATTTTCTTATTTTGGAGAATTTCCTTAGCAAAAAAGACCAGCCAGCTATTCTCATCAACTTGGGTACCCCCAAACACTGGCTGCTTCCTTAACGTCGAGTTTCCTTAAAGATGAGCGATTACTGTACGACGACTTGAAGTCTATAGTCTTAACGCGTATCAAGGCCAAAGCGCCAATCAATGAGTGTCCCAGCTATAATTTCCTTAGATTGAGCTACAATTTCCTTAATAATAACGGAATTTCCTGATGTTCAGCTAGCCTTCGTTTCCTTAATATGACATTACGATTTCCGTTAACGAAATGATTCAGCAGCATTCAAAATTGGCATGCAGCACGGCTAGGTGGACGGGCTTGCACTATAAATTGCATAATCAATGAAAATGGCATTAAGAAGTCGCAAGAAGTTTCAAGAACATGTTAGAAGTTATAAGAAATCACCCGAAGGCAATATTTTACATTTTCGATAATTACTGTGGCCACACGGCTGCTATACAAGTCGCAGATGGGCCGCGGAGCAGGATATGCATGTCTCGTGGGCGCGTGAGATATGCAAATGATACGGAGAAGTTATTAGAAGTTGTGAGAAGTATTTAGAAGTTATTACTAGGCATCGAGAAGTGATATTTCACATCGGGTCACATTCACGGGGCGTTGGGGAGCTAATTTCGTCTGTAAACTGACTGCAAAACAGAAAATGCATGTCTCGTGGGTGCGTGAGATATGCAAATGATACGGAGAAGTTATTAGAAGTTGTGAGAAGTATCTAGAAGTTATTACTAGGCATCGAGAAGTGATATTTCACATCGGGTCACATTCGCGGGGCGTTGGGGAGCTAATTTCGTCTGTAAACTGACTGCAAAACAGAAAATGCATGTCTCGTGGGCGCGTGAGATATGCAAATGATACGGAGAAGTTATTAGAAGTTGTGAGAAGTATTTAGAGGTCACACCTAGGCATCGAGAAGTGATATTTCACATCGGGTCACATTCACGGGGCGTTGGGGAGCTAATTTCGTCTGTAAACTGACTGCAAAACAGAAAATGCATGTCTCGTGGGCGCGTGAGATATGCAAATGATACGGAGAAGTTATTAGAAGTTGTGAGATGTATTTAGAGGTCACACCTAGGCAATGAGAAGCGAAATTTCACATCGGGTCATATTCACGGGGTGCTGGGGAGCTAATTTCGTCTGTAAAAAGGGCTGCAAAGCAGAAATTGCATATATTGCGGGTGCGTGAGATGTAGCACGTGATACGGAGAAGTTATTCGAAGTATGTACAAGTCATAACAATATACACCGCAACATAACAATATCTACAATATATACAATATATACATCTACATAACACTAGAATCTCACAGAAGTGCCAACAATCGCTCATGCTCCCTCAGGGGTAGCATGTGCACATCCCCCCTCTTAACTAGGCGAACATCACAATCATGCTAGTACGGCTTCACACGGAATCAAGCACTTCTTGCTAGTATCTAAGGTGTATGTATCTCGCACGTTTGGATCCGCCCACTCAAAGTATCTCCCCGAAATCACCGAGTCTCCAGGAGCAAATGTCTGTCTATAGTCATCACGGCGGATCCTCCCGCCGACCTCCGTGACACCAGACAGCGCCTTCACCAAGTAGTAGGCATGTGATGCGTCCGTAGGATAATTCTTCACCGCCATGATGCTACCACGCCGCACGGCTACACTCACACCCGCCGCATACTCCTCCACCATGCCGCGAATCCTCACGGCGGCCGCGCCCGTAGCCGGCCGAAGCTCCACATCTCTCCACGCATCCACGTGGGACGTCTCCAAGCATCCTTCCGAGTCCGGAATGGAGCGCACACACTCCGCATAACAATTCACACAATAGCATGTACGCTCACGTACCATCAACTTCCCCTCGCCCTCCCCCCCTTACAGAATGCAAGCGCTGCGTCCCATCCACCGCCTGGTATGCTGCACCAGCATTGTGATCCACCGCATGCAATCCTCCCGCCTCCTCGTGCAGTGCGTCCTCTGGTACCAAGTAAAAAAACCGTTGATTGAAGCTCGCTCTTGCCTTGGCGTAACTGCTATCCGCACGTCGGCTCAATCTCTCGCAACAGAACGCATGCAGGTCTGCAGCGCAATTGATGCGGGCATACCACTTGTCACCCTCTGATATGACCGCCACCGCCGCTGCGTGCTTGACATGCGCCCCCGCCCCATCCTGCTCCCCCTTGGCATGCGCCGTCTCAAAGAAGTTCCGTTGGCAAGGTACACCTAATGACCACTCGTATTTGCTATTCGCCACATCCGCAAACCCTGCCGCGCACTTATTTTGTCCCGCACAACCATCTGCCCACTCGTGGAAAAACAAGGGCTTTGCGATCCCCCTCCCGATGAAGTAGTCTCTGATGATCAACTCCCGCATGTACTGAATGAAGCGGCGATCGTGCTTCCGGTCATCGCTCAACAAGTACACGTAATCCTTCACCAGCACTGGGCTCTCCGCGGTTGATTCCACCCCATCCACGGCCATACACGCATGTCTCCACACCACACAGACTAATATGGTCGCCTGCTTCACCACCCAATGCAGACTTTGCACTTCTCGAGGAATGTTCAATGAATGATTCTCCGAGAACACATGGCACCTGTGGGAGGGAACAAATGACCATCTAGGACATATCGTCGCATAATGCCATTTCTATGAATCAAATGCATTTTTTAAATACGATTTCATATGGGGACGACTGTGTTGCAACTTTTGCATGTTGTGGAATTTTTATGTGCGGCTTCTGACTGCACATATCTGCGATTTTGTGAAAAATATAGCCGTTGGCCACTCAAAACTAAAATTAGCAAAATCCGTCAACATATCGGCAAATTTTTATCAGTATTTCATGTATTCGTTTAACCAGTCGAAGCTTTAAGATTTGCATGTTACAGAATTTTCGTAAAGTGATTAAATCGTGTGTAAATGGCGGTCAAAGGCAAAAGTCAACGAAAAACTAGCCGTTGGGGGAATTCCTAGATGGTCATTTTACCCCCCCTCTAGGTGCCATGTGAAGTCAAACAAGAACAGCGCATGTCCCAGTGGCAAATCCCTGACGCACGTCTGAAACTGCCGCTGCTGGTGTAATGCCATGAAAGTGTGATATGCATATGGCCGCAGAAACGCGCAATCCCCGCAGCCTTCCAACTTCTTCCACGCCCATGCCTCCGGTTGCCCTGCGGTCGCGCTATTCACTAAGAAGTTCCCCTTGCACTGACAGTTTGGCGAAGCCCCCGGCTCGTGCCCCAGCAACAGCGCCTGCAACTTGGCGATCAAGGCGGCCAGCTTCGTCTTCTTCTGCACAAACTGCAGTCGCCGAATCTCCTTACCATCCTCGTCCATCTGTCCTGTGCCGCAAGTCTCATAACAAGACCACGGCACTTGCGCCTCATGCTGCACCTCACTGTCACACACTTTGAAGTTGGCCAAGCCGCCACACTTCTCGCACCTCCCTCTCAAGCACTCCATGGCATGCTTATCCCCCACCCGCGGACACAACAAGCCCTCGGCGAAAGTTGATGTCGACCTCCCCGCCTTTGCAATAGTGCAAACCATTCCCGTGTTCCCCACCGCCTTTCGCCTATGCTCAGGTGTCCTTCGAACCCGTGGGCAACATGTCGCCGAAGTGCACGCACATGGTGAATGCACCGCCTCTCGGGCCTTGTCAAAGCCCTCAAGGACCATTCTCATGTCTTCGTGGTACCTACAACAACAAGATATGTTGTCCTTCCTTCGCAGCCGCACAACATTGTGCGGCTTGCACACCCCTTGCTTTTCAAATGAACGTTGCCCAATCATGAGAGCGGGGTACTTGGCTTGAAACCTCCTATATATTACTAGTTGAGAGGCTTCCAACCAATGTTTGCTCACGAACTCCCTCGGTGTTCTCAAAGCACCGGTGTTGGGGTCACGTGCCAACACGACGTCCTTTTTGCAAGGACTAACTCGAGTGTTGTCCGGGTGCAACCAAAAAGCTCTAATAAGAGCACAAGTCGCCATTGTCAAGCATCGGGTAGATCCAATCTCCGTTCCGCAAGCATCACGCCCTCCCAAAGGCCACGACGCCCTCTCTCCGCAGTTGCCATGTGTGCCCCCTCCCTCAAGTTTGAATTTCCGACCACCCCAAGCGTTCCAACGCGTTGATGCACACCAAGCATCGTGCAAGCCGTACGCACCAAGTTATCCTCGGCCAAGTTGCTCCCAAATAATGCCGCAGCCGCTATCCCCCTCGTTAGACTAACGTTCGCACGTGTGTTTCGTCGTGCTAAGCGTGATAACGCGTCCCTCAAATTCGCCACAACACAATTCTTCACTGTCTCCTCGCGCCGGTCACCTAACGACACCAATGCCACATTGCACTCCTTGTGCACCTCCGAACTCAAGCCCGCCGGAAGGGACTCGATATACGCCCTCACCGCACCCGCAATGCGGTGAGGGCTTCTCCCAAATGCCGTTCGCATCTTCTCGATCCACCAACCCTTATTCCCGCGCGTCAACTCCTCAAAACCGTCACTTACTTGCGGCAATTGACCTCTAGGACGTTCGTGCGTTTCCTCATGCCCACCTTGCAACTCGTCTGACATTTCCACATCGTCACAAACCTCCTCTGAGTGAGCGTGATTAACATCACCTTGTCCTTTTGCTGATGTCCAGGCCTCGCACAACAAATCTATCTTCCCCACCAACGTGTCAAGCGTATCCATATCATCATCTTTCAGGGGCCACACTCCAAGAGGTATAATGCGAGCGGAATCTCCAACCTCTACGAGAAGGGGTAACAAGTCTATAAGAACGGGAGGAATATCCCAATTCGGTCCCGGATTGTAGGCAGCGTCGGAGCCACACAACGCCAAGAAAACGCTCACTGCAAGCAGCGTAATGTGGAGAGTCGTACATAACACCCCAAATAGCCACGATCGTTGATCCCGCACGAGCGTGACGTTCAATAACCCTTCCCCGATATGCGTCCCTGTCACCAAACAATCTAGTAAGACATACGTAAACCCTTCCTTGACGCGAAGTCTCACAGCAGCACAATCACATGTGTATTGTACACACGTTTCGGGGTGTAGATATTCATACCGTTAAAGCTTGTGGGATTGGGGCGCCGCTTCGTGCTGTCACCCATATTCGCGCCCTCCTACAACGTTTGCTCCGATTCCAAGACATGTCGCGTATGCATATCCTTAGTAATATATACAAGTTTGTCTTTCTCTTCAAGCATTTTCACATACTTACTTCCACGAAATGCTTGGGCGGTTTTGTCCTCGATTCATACTGAGCTGACGTCACACGTGCATGCACATTTCTCGTATGTCGGATCCGATCCCAGATCCATCGACGTACGAGAAATGCTTGGGCGGTTTTGTCCTCGATTTATACTGAGCTGACATCACACGTGCATGCACATTTCTCGTATGTCGGATC
>LGRX02031101.1:0-63146 GCA_001247695.2 Cymbomonas tetramitiformis
TGCATTTATCGAATCTTTTACCAAATCGTAAGCTGGGTGTGATTTGTACGGTAGTTGCGCTACCATTGAGCAAGAAGCAAACACGTTTGAATGCGAAATAGCCAACGCACCGTTCAGAACAAACACAGGTTATATCTCCCAACCTCAGCGTGCGAGGCATAGCGTGCGCTTTTCGGCCCGTGCGCCGGCTATAAGAACCTGCCACATGGACAGCAAGCGCGCTTTTCGAAGAATATTTCGCAAAACGCGCGCGCCTCTGGCGTAATCGTTAAGATAAAAGAATTCACGTCTTGGATTTACGCGAAACGATTCAACAGCGAATGCGCCACGCGCGTTGCGTAAAACCGAGACGGCACTTCCACGTAGTAAACGACGTCAAAAGGCGTGGGTACGGCTGCGTTGTACATCTGTCGACTTTGTGCGTACGAGTTCACGTTTTGTCCGGTATGCCCAACTTTGAAGAGTCCGTTTTTGTAACTGTCGTTATGCAGCGCGTACACAAAGCCGGGGCCGTCGCGTTTTGTGCGACGCGGCATCTTGCTGCACGGTAACCACTTTGCAAGTACAACGGTTTACATATATATTTATATACATACATGCGTATATCGCTTTTGCTATCGATACCCTCAGAAACACCTCACCCACCTCATATACCAAACTCGCACACGTACGGATGTTTTTCGTCACAACCGCTTGCTTGTGTAAGCTCGCCGTTACGAAGTACCATACAAGTCCCGCCGTCCGGACCTAGCACCCAGAATTCGGCGGTGGTAACCGGATCGGTCTCGCACTTGGTCGCGAGCCACTAATCCTTACCTACGTTATTGCTGGTTCCGTACGGATCCACGGATATTCGATACTTCCCAGCCGGTAATTTGCTACGAAGAGTCTCCAAACGCGAGGCTGTAGGCGTATAGCCCGATTGCGTGCACGTCTCGCGTGTGTAGTCGCTTAACGTTTCGCAGTGCGCGGTGCACGTTTCCAGGTCGTTGTTTTGCCTGGGTGTGCACGGCAAATCGTCATGGGTGATAGCGGGATTTTTTCCTTTAAAATTGCCGTTTTCGTTGTAATACGAGGAGTAACGGACGCTCCCGTCATCGCATTTACGGATCAGCTCCTCCTTACCGGTGTCATCCGAGATGTGATACAGCTTGATGAGCACATCGAACTGCGATCCGCACGTGTCGAAGGAGTACCAACCATCATCGCTGACCAAGTCCAGATTGAACGTGTACGCGCTTCCCGAGGTGTACTGGCCGCCTTTCACGATGTTGCAGGCAACCGCATCCGCATCCGTGGCGGTGCTCACAGCCAGCGCCACGGTCGCGTTCAACGCCGCGCTGCTGTTGTGGCTAGCGAGGCGTCCTGTTCCGTCCGTGCTCATGGCCTTGCACGCCTCATCGGCCGCGAAGTAGCTATCGGTGGTATCGTGGGACCAAATCGCGGTGTAGCACGCTTGCGTGCTTGCGTCCGCGTACCAAACGTTGTCTTCGTAACCACTGGCGGCCTTCGCCGCGCAGTCGATGGGAGCGTGCGGCGGCGGTGGCGGGCTGGGGCGCGGCGGTGGAGATGGCGGTGGAGGAGCGTACGCGAGATTCACCGTGAAGGTAAGCTCACGCATCAGGTTGTAATGCGTCGCGTTACCGATGAAGTCACCGTGCCACGCGAAGCCCAACGGATTGTGCACGCCAACGACGAAATCGGTCGTAGGCAGCAGGCCGTTCGGCATGTGGTAGGTCACGTCGTCGATCACGTGCGTGTGCGCGCCGTCGGTGTTGCCGGGAGCGCTGGTGTTGCGCGCGTAGTTGCATTCGGCCAGCGAGGAGTACAACGGGTAGTACCCGTTGACGGCCAGCGGCGACACGTGCGTTCTACTGTCCGAGCGCGCCGACACGGCCTGAGGGACGCGTTCGGTCATGGTGACGGTGATGTTGTTAAGGCCCATCAGTAGAGGAACGCGTGCGGCGATCGCGTCCTCCGTCGTACCGTGTTGGGCGTATTCGATGCTTCTCGTCGCGACGCGACGGAAGGGGTCATCCAGGGCCTCCGCGCGGTACCCCAGTCTGACGACCGAGAGGCCGTCGTAACGTTGCGTGGGCTGCGCGACCGCGGCATCGGGCGAGACCGCCCACGCGCTATCGCCGAACTCCTCGTGCGTAGCCCCCGCCGCGTGCACGAAATCGATAAACTGCTCCTCGAGGCCCGGCACGGCTTGCACCGTCGCCGCGAGTCCGATCACCGCGCCCGCGGCGTGCCGATCGCGCTGCACCAAGGAGGCGTACCCGGATGCCCCTGGGGGGTAGGCGGCGTCGCATTTGTCGTCGTCGACGTCCCAGCGGCATCCCGTGAACACCAAGCTTTCGTCCGAGAGATCGTCGCCCGCGGCCGGGTCGTACGGATCGGCAGCATCGTCCACCAGGTTCACCACGAACCGCAAATCCATGTAGGTGGTGCCATCCGACATGGTCACCGCGAAATGCATACGCATACCGAGGTCGTACAGGCCGGGCGCGTCGAACACGCAGTACGCCTGCGAGGTGAAGTTGGTGAACTTTCCCGTTTCGACGTCCGGAAACACGCGCGCGACGCGGTTTCGGAACGCGGACGCGTTTGGAGCGCTGGCGTGCACCACTTGGATTTCGGAAACGAAGTCCGGCGGCACCGGCATGTCCGCAGGACGCAGGCAGGTAACTTTGCCGGTGCGATTTGCCTGCACGACGACGGTGCTGTTCGGCGACACCGTGAACGATTGCAGCGGCGGAGGCTGGTGGGCGATGATGTTTACAAGGGACGTGTCGTGAAGCCCCACGAAGAGATCGTGCTTTCTACCGATAACGCAAAGGCACGAGCCTACAAGCTGGATAACGCGCTTCACACGCGCCTCCTGAAAAGGAACTTTTTGGCGGTGTGGGACCAGAAACACGCTGACCGTGCTCACGCCCACGACTGGATCTGCGAGACGCTGGTGTCCGCGGTCGGTAATGCCGCCCCGCGCAATTCTCTGTACGCCACGCGACCGGGCGTACGGTTCGGCGTGTACAATCTTATGCGGGATCGGAATCCACGGTACTTGCGCACCGGCGTATCCTACGAGCACGAAAGCGACTATCTCATCAAGCGACGAAAGCATGAGGCGTTTATGTTGCTGGACGAATTACGCGCGCAGCGTCACGAATGCGACCTGCACGAGCTATGCAGATTCAGGTCGGCGCGCGACACGGACGCGATGGATCTGCAAACGCTGGCGACGGCCTGGTTTCACAACAACACCCGCCGCGTGATCAACACCGACATGCCGCTGCCGGATGTCGTGAGGCGCATGCACCTGTCACTGCTCGCGGCGCGCGACACCTTCATGCCGGAGATACGCGGAATCTTTTACTCGCACAACAGGACCATTGCACACGAGGACGAGGAGGATACCGTCGTGGACGCGTCGGTGGGCGACGCCGACGGCGTCGCGGCGGCGCTGCTGCCTTTCATGACGTTCGGGTTCACGAAGGTGCAGACGGGTCCGAGCCGCGCCCCCCTCCGCAACGCGATGCGTCGCGCCGGTCAATACGAGATCTACGGCGCCAAACTCGCACAGGCTACGCTCGACAGGATGCAGCGCGTGGTGGACAATAATCAAGCGGCGACCGTCGAAGATCGAAGCCACGTTCGCCTTATGTTTTACGATATGCAAATAACGGATATTTCAGACGCGGACGTCATCGCGCCGACTGCGTCGAATGTAGCGGCGGTGAAACAGCGCAGAGAGTTCTATAAAACGGATTTCCCTGGTAGGGTTAACGGGCTTATCGAATTAGATTATCCTGGGCCTTTGGATTACATACAACGTCGTACGCAGCCGGGTGTGCGTCGCGGCATCGTAGGCGCGTTGCACACGTGGGCGGGGGCCAGAGCTCACGAGATGGCTTTCGTGCGCATCATGTGCGGCACGATCGAGGTTCTAAAAGTAGCGACCAGCAGTGAAAGCAGGGCCCGCGACAGAATAACCGTTACCGGGCGCTCTATGACCTCGTTGTGTCTGCCGAGGGAGGCTGGACAGTTCGGCTTGCATTATGATCCGGTTGACCAACTGCACTACTACACCTTTAGGCCTAATTACCTCAATGATGCGTTCCCCACACCGGCGAACGTCCCTCGCGTGCAAGCAGCGCCGCGCAACGCGGGCAACGGCGACCTCGAAGGGCGATTGGAGGATACGTTGGAAACGATCTGCCACGTTTTTGCTGCCAACACGGAGGCGGCGCTGCGAGCATTCATGCAACAACGCGGCCGTGTCATCTTCTCCGACGTCGACGACGCCCTAATGCGCGACATCGGAGAATTAAAATACGAGATCATCGGAACGGAGTACCCGCTATACAACCCGCACTGCATGTTCCTGCGTTCGACGAAGTCCGATAACTTGCCGATGTTTTACGAGACCAGAGCCGACGCCGTGGTGCACGTGTGCTACCCTGACGCCGACGACCTTCGTTTAAAGCAGGGACGAGTGGTCATGGTGGAATATAAAGACATTATGGAGCGCGCCGGCGTGGCGGACCGGATTCTCGATTACCGCAGCTTGTACCAGTGCCTGTGCAACGCTTACATGTTTTTCATGAGCGTCGGGGTGCTGCCGACGCACGCCCTGATGGTGCACAGCACGCGCAGAACGGTGTACGCGGATCGCGGGTACGAACCATCTAAGCATTCGGCGTACGTGTCGTTGCTTCGAGTGGATCTTACCTCGCGGTTGCAAATGCGACTGTTTCAGCGTTTGATGACCAACCCGCTAAACTTTTTGCACGACAATGAACGCGCGGTTCAAAACGACAGAAGGTACGTCGTCGACCATGTAACCGAAAATAGCGGGTGCGTGTATTACATCGACGACGAGGTTTACTTACCCGACGCGGGACGCGTACCCACACGTCACCGCACCCCCGCGTTTGGTGTACCCTCCGCGGACCTACCGGCGATCTTCGCCGAGGACGATCTGTTGAACCCAAAGTACGCCGTGACACGCGCTTGCGCGGCGATGCACGAAGCGGCGCGATATATGTGGCACACGAACGCCGCGGGCAACCACGCACCGGTCGATTACGATTCTTATGTCCGCGCCGCTGTACCCAACGATGATCAGGCGTACGATATGGCGCGCGCGTACAATTACCGAACGCGCCCGCTTTTCGGCATGCCCGGGCTAGACGTTCAGAACGTGCAAGGCGCGGATGTGACGGGGGTGGGTCGATGGTTGGCCTGGCACAACGTCGGACGCCGCGATCGACGGCTCAGCACGATAGTAAAGCGGCTCGCGTACATGAACGTGATTTATGGTTACAAAACGACCCGCGCCAACCCGGTCGCGCCTGCGACTGTCACCGCGCGCTACGAGTCGCTGCTTACGTACACGAACGCGCCGCCGGAGAACCCGGATGCGCGCGAAGGTGGTCTCGAACGCACGTTGTTACCACCGCCGGTGGAGGTGACCCACCCCAAGTTTATGGCCCCCGCGGTTGTGATGTTCGACGCGCGGCGTGAACCGATGGCGGCGCACTTTAAACGGTTCTTGACGCCGGCCCTGGGCAGACGCAACAGACAGCCTATGCGCATGCCAGGCCGGAATTACCGCGACGAGCCGGGTATGCACGCCGCCGTGCGCAGACGCGTCAACGAGTACATCGGCGTGGAGTCGCTGAAGCTTGCCCGCCTATTCGGCGAAGGTGACTTGGATTTTCATTTCAGAGAAATCCTTCAAATGCGTGATCCGGCGGACCCAAGCCGGCTGCAGTTCGGACCACGAGAGCGCGAAATGTACGCCAGGTTGCGTGATGTCACCCCGGAAGAGCAGCGCCCGGCACACCCGCGGCGCAGGCTTCAAAAAAGAGCCGTGGTGTTTTATCGGGGAATTCAACGATTGATGAACGTCCGCGTGTGCGCCGCGGTGCACGCGCTCACAGGCGCGCAGTTAGGCGGTGGCTGGTTCGATCAGGCGCGTGCGCCTTTGGAGATGCACCCCGACGATCCTGTAAGGCCGGAGTACAAACGGTCCCAGGTCTTTCCGCACATGAGCGACAGGGGCTCGTGGAGCCACTTCGCGCTCAAGCTATTAAGCGCGGAAGCGCCGCAGACGTTGCCGCACGACCCCCAAGATCGATTAGCCATCAATTTTCGTAGACGCCCCCACAGCAGCCCCTCGCCGTCGCTGCAAGCCATCGATATCGCGGTGGCTGATCTGCGAACGCATATAGAGTCTTACTATTTGATAGAATTTCATAGACGCAACGACACCGAGCCGCATATGGACAGAGTCGATCAAGCGAACGTGAGCGACGACGGCGACGACGACGACGACGACGGCGACGGCGGTGACAACGACGAAGACGACGACAGAGAATCAGATATCGCGGAGAGAGACGCCGCCTTTGACGCGAGGCAGGAAGCGCGCGAGCGCGCGACCGACGAAGAGGAGGCGCGTTTGTTAGACGATAATGCAGATGACCTGTTACCCAGCGATGGGGAAATGGACGAGCAGGAGGAAATCGATGTGGAAAGCGAAAATTATTACGAAGCCGACCTCAACACAAACCTTATGGCGCAGATGCGACCGTACACCAATGACCAGCTGCATGGCATGTTCGATAAAGTGTTAGGGGTACGTTTTCCAGGACGCCGGGCTTACGCTTCCGATCCGAGGAAAAGCTCACCGCTGCTTTTTGATGAGATACTCAACATTTGGAATGACGGCGAGGAGCGTAGGCCGGTATCGGCTAACACGTTAAAATATTTAAGGTTCGTGCTATTGGCGGCCACGCTGCCCGTAACGCACGAGGTCACCTGCGACACGACAAGTGGGGACGCCTCATTATGCACGCAAAACGCGTTATACGAAATCTGATCAGCCGCGCGTCGACGGTCGAGGGCGCGTTATTGGACGACGCGATTGTGACATGGATACACGCCATCGTGGACGACCAGAACATGCTCGTCGATTGTATTGTATCGAAGGAGTCGGGTGATCCGGACGGAAACATCACGCGAACGTAGCTGTTCGTGGAATGCACAGAACGATTTCTACCCAGCGCGCTGGCGATCGACGTCTGCTCGCGAGAGAATCGAAAATGGCTGGACGCTCGCGTGGGTCGGCGCGCTTTACGCACGCAAGGCGACGGGTCGTGCATGATATACGCGGTGGCGTACGGTGCTCGTCGATTCGCATCTTTGCGGTACGCCGAGCCCGCCATTCACCGAGCGCCTATTGATTGGTACGTCGGCGATGGGGCCGATCCGGCGTTACTGCAAGAATATAGACACGAAGCCGAGAGAATATTACGAGAGAAAAATGCTTCGGCAGGACCACGTTTCACCGCAGTCCTCGAACTCACCTACACAGAGCTAGCGGACAACGGGCAATACCTCGACGAATACGTGCTGCTAGCTCTTGCTATATACTGCGAACGAGACATCTACGCCATACAATACGATGAGCAATCTGAAAAGCATACTTTGACGGCGTACTCCAAAAGTTGTTACGACGACCTTGAGACCCTTGCTGCAAATCATCCCTATAAAGTGGGGTGTGATATGTTTTGCACAAAAGGGGCGTATTTCAACAACACGCGACGCGCGATGAGTCGCGCGTCGTCACACGATGGCGCCCCCATTGTGATTGCAATGAACGTTTACCCCACGGGTAACGCCGCAAAAAATCACTACGAAGCCACGGAGGTAAATCCCCAACGTAATCCGACGTACGCGCACGTTGCACCGCATCGAACGGTACACGAACAAATCATACACGAACGCGACACGCCCGTACGGCGATTGGACCGTGTCCAAAACGATTGTGTCAATGAGCTAATTTCGTGTATGGCACGAGCTGATGCAGTTGACGCTTTGCCCGTGCTAGCGGATAATTTAAGAGCACAGGTGACCGTCGATCAGACCGCCGCATCGGCAACGCCCCAACATTTATTAGATTTGCGTAGGGATGCTGTGCAGCTTGCTAGCATGCGTCGTCTGAAAACGCCTTCGTCGGTCGATGCGGCAGTGGAAGCGTGGTTCGACATGGACATACTTCAGTGCTACGCGTGCATGCTCTTGAGACGTACGGAGACTGTACCGGCCACGCGCGGGCGATTTTTTTTCTACGGCTTGCACGTGTTTAGCAACAATGATAACACGGTGCCTGAAGGCGCAGATATCCATCAGGAATTAGACAGACATAAGTTCAATACACTGTTCGGCATGTTACACGGTCGTCAGACGTCATTTAGTCGGGAGGACTACGAACGGTGCGAATGCATAGTGGTGCCGCATAACGTCCACAGGAACCACTGGGTGCTGGTTGTTTTGGTGCTTGCGAAAGACGTGAACCAGCAAATGTTTGTGCGCGTCTTTAACTCGATGCGTGAGAAGGCAAATCAGCAGATTGATGATGCGCACCTGGACAATATGAAAAACCATGTTAAATATTTTCAGACCAGGACCGGGATAGATCCCACCGATTCCACCGTTAAAGTGCAGTACGTGGACGGTTTGCCACAGCAGGAAAATGAATACGATTGCGGCGTGTACACTTGTATGTACGCTAACTATTTGACGCGGGGTCAGCTACAAGTGGACGCAGCTGGCCGCGTGCTGCCTAACGATGAGGTGCACGAGTTTACACCGGGACACGTAGCACACGTGCGTGCCCGTATGGCGTACGAAATAATGCGCGGCGAGCTCTTGGACGGGGTCGGCGACACATGAGGTGTCGCCCGTTCGGGTGCACCGCTAGCCAAAACCAGTTGAAAAAAACACATACATAAAAGTTACCATAAATGTGAACTACTACAGCCACCGTTCGTTATTTTACGTCAACACCCTCACTTGCCGACGAAACGACGATCTGAACGTAGCACGTCTCGAATTTACGTAAGGCGTACACGTGACGTTATGGTGTACGCGATTGCGTGGGGTGACTTTTTAAACGAGGTTGTGTACATGCCGAGTTAGGATCGAAAAAATATGCGGGAATTACGAACACGCCATTTTGACACGCTGTACGGGGTGCCGCCCAACGTTCGCACGGACCACCGGGTGCTGGTCGTCCCGGTGTGACAATCAGTCGCTCATGCAAAAATAAAAAGGAGTCGGGTTACGATCACGGCGCACAAACACAAAGCTCCTACATACAAAACACCACGTATCTAGACCGTTGACAGAACACGTTTTTATTATTATGGCCGTTCGCTTCTACAGCATGGTCAAACTAATCGTCACATTTTGCAGGTCGCTGGAAGAAATTCGCGAATTTCACGCATCGCTCATAGAAGAACTCGAGCGTTGCGAGGCGATCTATATTAGCAGCTTGGACGAAGGCCGGTACTAGAAAAGTGGTGTCAGATCAATGGACTAATAATATAGTATGCGAAGTTTTTCAGTATTTTGCACAAAAGCATGATATTCCTACAGTATATATTACATAAGACGAGCATTTCAAAAAAAAGAGATATCTAAGCTGCTCGATAGCATATATAAACAATGTATGCATGATAGATAGATGAATTAATTTTCGCGCAAATTCGAAAGCACGGATGGACTTGATAACTTGTTTGAAAACGCTTACCGAAGAAAAAGCGATGATTCTTCCTTATCGAAGATGATAAGGTTTTTTGGGGACATGCAAGGCAAGTGGACTTATACTACCACCGATTTAAAATATAAATACCCAACTATCACGAATAAATTTTTTGATTGTATGGTCAAGTTGATAAACCTAAGCTACATACGTACGAACGCTTATGAGAAAATTTAATGACCCGAAACGAATGGAACTTTCAGGTAACGAAATCAAAGATTTCGAACAAGTCCAGCGTATTCAAAACGACCTAGAAAAGTGTCTGGAGGAAAAGGCAAAATTGGAACAAGATAAAGCACGATTGGCCGAGGAGCTGCCCGAGCTTAAAAAACCCACCCGGCCGCCAGCGCAGGTCCTTCCGCTGATCCTGCGGCGATGGCACCAAAATGCGTCGACCGTTCGGGTGCACCGCTGGCCAAAACAGTTCAAAACTTGTTTACACCTAGACGTCGCAGACAACGTTCGTGATAAAACGTCAACGCTCTCATTCGCAAACGAAACGTTTTTCGATGCGTTATACAACTCGAATATGCCATAGTGTCGGTATGATCATGCGGGGTGGATATTTGAGGCCGAAAACGCGCTTGATGGCATACCGAGTCAGTGCGTTATACTTTAACTGGTGCACCTCTGGCTTGATAGGACTGATAAAAATACACATAATTACGTCTGACACGCTGTTACATTCTAAACGAGCGCACTCGTTACACGTCGCTCTCGGGCTCAGCTTTTGCGCACCGCAGTTGTATAATAAGCTACTGACAAGGTAACAACCTAACATCATCTCGCTCGTGCAAGATTTTAAAAAAATCCCAGACGTTTTCCATTTTTGCGTATGGGTATTCTGTACCTTCGCGTTTCACGTATCTGGGTAAAATACAGTCCTTACGGTCTTTTGCAAAAAATGTCACATGCTCCAACAAAGCAAAATCTGGATTCTTGTAAACAAAGAACCCAACCAGTTTAAAGTCGGTCACATCACTATACACGACGGACATCACCCGCTCCGATAAATATTCCAAATGGCATCTCTCCGTATTCGTAGCATTCGTAGCACAGGTCCGTGATCCCGCGAAGTGGCGCGTGCCTGCTTGTTTACAAACCTTGGTCATGTTACGTCCCACTATTTTCAGGAAGGAAGATATACGCCCAACGTCCCCGGTGTCTAAATCAGATAGATTGGGTTTTGCATAGTGTTGCTCCGCTGCGACAACCACGGCGGCGTCCGGCATAAAAGCAACAATCTGGACATAAAACAGACCGACGGGCTCACAATTTGCGCAAACACGATGTGGCCACGAACTGTGTCGCCAAAAAAAAACAAAAAACAAAGTCAACAGGGCAGGCACGGCGCACCGTGGCAGGCATTATCTCCATTTTGACAGTACGCAGGAACGTAACTTCCTCCTTTGCTTGAACCGGCACGTCGGTACTCGCTCTTTTACGTTTTTGGGTAGGGATGGACTTTAAATATTTCTGCCAATGTGCCAGTGGCTCTGTTTGTTCTTCTGCGAGGAGGTCATCGACGGTAGCGATGACATGGTCCCCGTCCTCAAACAAGATGTGCACTTGTTTGGACCGCGTACAAAGTATTCGTCCTGATACGGCTTCCCTTGCGCCATCAATCAGGAACGTTAGTGCCACCTTGCAACAAGGAGCATTACCTTCAGGTGAAAAAGCAGTCCGAATAGATTTTACGATTGCTGACTCTATGCGTTTTTTTGCTAAAATGTTAGTAAAGTGAGAACATCTCGGCAGGTTGCTCTCGTCGGCATAAAAATCAAATACCGCTGCATTATTTTCAAGCTCAAAACGTTTTGATGAGTCCATTTTCTTGGGGTGTGGCAAATGAACTAAGTGAGAATCGCTGTGTAGCGTTACGTTTTAGCTTTACGCCGCCAACGCGACCCCCGGTGATTGAAAGATAAGTTTATTTATACGTGAATGCGATGACGCCCGATATTTCAGCGGTCGCAGAGTCATCGAACGTGTATATTTCAGGGCATCAGCAGGTGGTGAGAGCGCACGTTGCCAACGCGGCGTGCTGTGATTGGACGTAACGATATTTATCCACTGATACGATCGCGAAAATTCTATTTAGCGGTAACGGTGTGATCGACGATATTTTTGGTAGTCCTAATATCAGAGGAACGACCACAGCTTAGGAAAATTGTTACAGTTTCGGCAACCACAAGAGGTGGTTATAGAAGGCACGTCAGACTACATGCTCTGGACTGTGCCGGACAGCTAAGATAATACGACTTTTGTAATTGTACACATGGCAAAACACTATTGGTTGTCGATGACGTGCCAGCGACAAGTCCAGCACCTGTAAATAAACTGGAATCACCACTTTTAAAGTAAAGCATTACCAAGGGTGCCATTTCATGTTATTTAACTTGGAGTGTTTGTAGTTGTTTTTTTTTCCAGTACAATACTTCCTTCATTCATGTCACGGTCAGATAAGACTCCCGGCACACGTGCATTAAGATCTCAGAGTAGCAGCCGCCATAAAATAGTGTCTGAAGTTGACAACGATATGACCTTTTTTAATAGTTTTGTTAGAGCTTTAACAGATAACAACCGGTTATGGTGTAGCGATGTTTACAAGCTGGTACAAGTTGTGCTATTATACCCACAAGAAATAAAATATATCGCTGTGAACGCAGCTGCGGGTGGCGAATGGGTCTATTTTGCGTGCAACGACCAGGGTGAACCCGAAGGCGGGTTGGTGCAGGCGGCATTCTTACAACGGGCACTTCCGGAACAACAGGCAGACTTGCATGCCAACCTGTATGTGCTAGGGCACATACACAGGGGAAAACAAATATGCACACCATTCAAAACGTTCTTGGCTCATGAGGAATTACCGAAATGTGCCTACGAATTGGTCCAAAATAACCCACCCGAAACAGAAAAGGTCGCCCAACAGCAATCAGCGCTCGAAATCGCCAAGGTGCGCACAATAACTTTAAGGGCGACGCGTTGTTTCAACTCCGCGGTGTTTGCGCTTGCTTTGGTCTTACACGGTTTTGCTGTTTGCAGGCATATTTCGCCTTATCAAGCACCAGCACGCCCACGTTGCCTCCGACGGTACGCACTCGACGTTTACTGAGCGCTTTGTTGTTGTCGTTTACTGGCAAACCTGCCTAAAACTTATGAATCATTTATCACAACAGTTGCCAGCGAGCATAGCCCAAGACGGTCGCAACACAGCAACGCGAAAGGAGCTCTTTGCTGATACAAAAGGTACCGGGGGTGGGCCCGGTCAGCGCGTATCAACGCCGCCAGATAGCCACAACAATTCTGGCCCGCCCCCGAAGAGTGTCAAGCCGGTACGTGTTCTTCGCTTGCCCCGCGTTACGCCTTTGTTTACTGACAAGCCTGCCCAAAACCTGATAACCTCTTACTCAACGGTTGCAGTTAAAGCGGAAACATGCCGTACTTAGCCAAGCAGGGACCGGTGATGGGCCTGTTCAACACCCACTGCCGCAGTCAGACGACACCGACACGTGCGCACGACTGCAACAAGAGAAGGAGGGGCTGACGGTCCTGTTAAAAGCAGCTAGAGAACAAGCCGCAGGGGTAGCACAACTAAAAGCGCAGAACGCTAAACTACTTGGTGAACTGGACGAAGCTGCTTCTGAGGCACGTGAACGACAGAAAGCGCACGAATCTTTGAAACATGAGAACGAAGAACTATGTGTTGACACTACCAATAAGGCTACTCGAGTGTTGGCCCTGGAGCAGGAGTTAGATGATTCAAAAGCAGCTGCGCAAGCTTTACGAAGCCTTGATGAGGTTGCACACGACCAACAGTTGGAACAGCTGCGCAATGCGTTTGACACCCAGCTTGAAAACCTGTCAGCTTGCGAGCAAGTTTGCAAGCATAAAAATGAAGAGTTAAAACAGATGCTGTGGCACACGAATGAGTTGCGCGCTGAGATTGTCATCCTGAATGAAAAGAACGAGAAATTGAGCTCAGAGGCGGCAACTGTTACTAATGATTTGGTTCGCGCGGTCAGTTGCAACTTTAATATCGATTCAGCGAAACAAGAGCTTTCCAATGAGTTAGCCTCGGCGAAAGCCAAGTTGAACGAGCAATTGCAAAAAGACGAAGCTTTTGAAACTGAAAAACATGAACTGACAGCACGCCATGCAGCAGCCTTACAGAAGGCAACGGCGGAGTGCTCCGCGTTGCGTCAAGCGCGCGATCAGCTTCTAGCGCAGAACAATGAGCTTATAGCGCAGAACAATCAGCAAATGCAAACCAACGAAGCTATGAGCGCAGAGCAAGTTCGTCTTAAAACTGAAAATGGTGAACGGACAGCACGCCATGAAGCAGTTGTACAGGAGGTAACGGCGGACTATTCCGCGTTGAATGAAAAGTACTTACGGCTTGTAGCGCAGCACGCAACCCCACAGGTGACAGAGGGTGTGTCGAATCCTGAAACGCAACCTGCTCGCGACCTTTTAAAAGAGCTAATCGAGCACCACCGGGAAAAGCAGCAACAAGAGGAACAAGCCAAGCGTGCACAACAACAGGAAGACGAGTCAGACAGTCAGTTTGTGGAGATATTAGATGTTGACAAACTGTCTCATGACTGCCATACAATAAACTGACTCGATGCGTAGTGTGTGCTTGCAACATCTTTCTCAAGCAGCTATTGACACGTTGTGCACGTTGCCCGCGGCTTAAATGTGGCCCACCTTGTTGTATGAATTATGACGGTTTGTTTTTAATTGTTCCATTTGGTCGAATAGAATTGGAAACTCAAGTTCGAGCGGTAATCTGTTTATTTTTTACACAAGTTGATTTCCTTGTCCGGTTGTGCCAACGTGTGTTACCTGCTACACGACGATTGCCTTGGACCCATCACCGACCCCCTTATTCCCATTTCAAGAAATGAGACTGTATCTTAATACCAACAAAATAACACCCCACGGGCACATTTTGTCACCCTCCTCCACCAAACTACGAGCCCGCACCACGCACTCGCTGCTCCTGAGAAAAAAATTGGTGGCAAACCACACGCCTTCGGTAATACGCGTGTTAATTGAATAACACGAACAACAGGGACTACCTCGGCGCAAAACGGAGGCACCGCAACACCACAAAACATGCAAAAAATGTTGCGTATGCTGACTGAATGACACGCGTACCCGTTATTGTATCCAATATGCCAAAGGAATCTTTGATTCTCCGTTAAAACGTTAAATCTCGGATTGTTTGACTTGCTTTCACGTAGCTTTTCACTTCGGCGACCGCGCGCGTGACTCAGCACAATACGCGTCATGAACACTACCCACAAGATGACATCGCGCTCGACCGTAACCCTTTCTACATACGAACCTACGCACGTTGACGAATGGATTGACGCAAGCTTACCACTGCCAAAGGCGAAACAGGTGATTACGGACCACCCGATTTTGTTATCACACCAGGAGCGCTGCGACGCAAAATACAAACGGCGTGTTCCGTTGGTGCGCGCACGTGCTTTGGTGCGCAACCGGTGTCGATTAGAATTGGCGCGCTCACCCGCGCGTAGGTTCGGTGGCCCGCGATCACACGACGTACGGAATGGTTGTGGACACGCGGGTTTTGTGGGTGCTCGGCGTCACCGTCGTGCTGTGCATCGCCACGCTGTTAGCGGGCGGTTTTTGGCTACGACCGGAGCCGACCGTACTACCGCACGCGCTGTCCGCCGGCAAGGATAACTGCGAGCTGTACCAGCTGCGCGCGGAGGAAACCGCGGATGCCGTGGCGGTCACCATAACCTGGTGGCGCGGCCTGTCCGAGCCTGTGAACTCCTTTACGAGTTTGATGTTTGCGTGTCCGGCGATCTACGCCGCGCGTAAGCGAATGTGCCGATCGTACGAGGTGCTCTTCGGACTTATGACCGTCACGAGTTTTGGGAATCACGCAACCCACACGTTGGCGTTTCAACTGTCGGACTACGCGTGCATCGTTCTGACGCACGCCGTGGTCTGCATGGACCTATACCGCCAGCATCACCGATGGTGCATCCCGCGGAAATCGGTGGTCGGCGTCCTGACGGCGTACGTGTCGACCGTCATGAATTACGAACGCGTTGTGAGGGACACGGTGTACGACATCGACCTCTACACGAACGGCAGGCTGCACGGACCTTTCGTGATGCTGTGCCTCTGCATGTACCACGTGTTGGCGCGCGCGCACAACGTGCGCGCAACAAATCTGCTCGGGGACATGATGGTCGGTGCGACCGCGGCATGCGTGCTACCCTACGCGGGGTACGAATTTCAAGAACAGCCGCTTCTAAACCTACCGGTCGTCGTCTTGCACGTCGTGATGATGCACGTCGTGCAACAGGACACTGCGATCAACAACGCGCCTGTCGCACCGCAAACTATGTACGTATACGCGAGCGCGACGCTCTTTGGGATCGCTTGCGTGTGTCAATCGCGCACGCTGTGCGAGCGTTACCAGTACGTGCACGCCGTATACCACGTGTTTTGCGCGTTGGGGTACGTGCTTATGCTGGCGCACGTGCGTCACGCGCGGGGATGTATCGACGCCAAGTACGCGCGTTTGCGATCCGACGCCGTGTCGTTCGAGCTGGAGCTCGATGACCAGTAACACGAACGGCCGCAAAATCGTGGCGTGCAATATCGGTCACACCAACACATCTATGCGGTATATTAATTTAATGTTTCGCGTCATTCTTTTGCCACAAGCTGCATGTAGCATATCAAGTGTAACGTGCGATAAAGCACCGTCATAAAATAGCACGAGCTTAAGCAGCCGCGCGCAAGTGTATGTGGCTCGTCGAGCCGCGCCAGCATGAAGGTCGGCACCCAAACACGCATACTTTGCAGCTGCATATCGTCGGGGCGTTCGTGTTGCGCGTTTCGCAGCGCTAACTCCAGCATAACGTACGCCGCGTGCACCTGAATGTTCAACATGCGGTGCCCGTTTCACGCGTGCGTCACACGGATTCACGCACGCTCGGCGTGCTTTATGTTATCTCGCCGCTCCGATCGCGTAAAAATAGGGCGCGCTTCGTATAAATACCACACAACGTCGCAGTCGACAGTAACGCGCCGGCGTGTCGACACCCGTCATGCGCGCGCTGCATCGAACGTTGTGGCAACTGTCGATCGTCGTTTATTTATGGCGCCCGAACGCCGCAACGCCAGTCTGCACGGACCGGACCGCGTCGATGATGCACGACGTCACCGTGAGCGGTCTGCGCGCCCTGTACGACGGAGTCTGTGACGCCGCGAGCACCGACGCCCAATGCGAGGAACTCGCCCCTTGCGAAGTTTACGGGTCCGGGGCATGCGCGTTCTCCATCGACGCGTACCTGCACAACCGCAGCATGCTGCACGACTCGTGCGCGACGAGGTCGAACGAGTTCTGCGCGGTGTCGGACATATGCGTACCGGCCAATCTCACGTACGAAACGACGTGCGAGCATCCCTTCTCCGCGGTGACGTGCGAGGCCCACGCCGTCGCGATGCACGCGTCAACCGACACCGTCGAAGTGCACTTCCGATGGACAGCCAACGAGTCGTTGCCGAACGACGCGTGTCTTTTGCTGCACGAGAGTGCGCCGGACGCCAACGGCACGATCACGATGCAGTACGCGTACAACGCGTTACACGCGACTTCGCCAAGCAGCGTCACGTGCGAGGACGCTATCGGCGACGAACGTGCGGTGGCGTGTTTGTGTTTGACACCCGATGAGACGGTGGGTGCCATCGGAGACTTGAACGCGGAGCCCTTAACGCGCACCGAGAGCTGCGTGGCCGACGCGCGAGCCGTGTCGTTGCTGCTCGCCAACGAGGCGTGCGAGCGTGAGACCGTGTGCGACCGTAACGTGCTCTGCGTCGAACGCAACGACACGGGCGCGTGCGAAAGCACGGAGGCTCGCGTGCGCGCGTATCACGCCACGGTGTGCGCCGAGCGCCTCAGTCGCGCGGAATGCGTCAACGGTGACGGGCTGTGTCGCGTGGGCAACCTGACGGACCTGGTCGCGCCCGCGAACGTGGCCGCCGTCACCGCCGACGACGTCAACCTGGCCTGCCCGCCCACGCCCGTCGGGCACGGCAGCGCTCAATACACGCTGGACCCGATCACGGGAAGCTGCTACTTAGGGTTTCCCGCGCACATCGACGCCGCCAGTGGGGCGCCGTGCTGCGACCGCGCGACCGCCGCGGATAGATGCGCGGCGCTGACGTCCCTCGACGGTCAAACGCAGGGCCGCTTGGGCCTCGGCGACACTGTCAGCGCAATGCACAGCCTGTGGGCGGCGCATCGAAGCTCGCTGATCTCGCGCGATTTTTACCACGCCCCGCCGGAGCGCGACGCCGCTTGGATCGCCGGTCGCAGAGAAAGTGGCACGCACGCGTGGCAGTGGGGCACCTCCAACAACACCGGCCCCGAGATGACCTTTTGGCTGCCCGACGAGCCTGGCGTGGACGACTGCGTGGTCGGTCGCCCCGCCACGCCCGACGCCTGGCACGCCGAGCTCACGGGCGGAGGCTGGCGCACCGCGGATTGCGGGCGCGCGCACGCGTTTGTGTGCGAGGTGCCCAGCGTGGAGGGCGCGATGGACCTCGGTAACGCCGTCGTGGCCGTCGCGGGCGACACCGTGGACCGCACGCTGGCGATGGTCACGCCGCTGTTTTCAAACTACCGCCACAGCGGGTTCTTCTGGGTCGGACAGGGCGCCATGGGTGGATGCAACTCGCACAACGCTCACCAGGGCGCGGGTGGCAAAACGAACTACCGAAATTACGACTGCTCCGCCGCGCAGTACACCTACTGGAACGAGCACAACTGTTTGGCCACCTCCCCTTCGCGAATTTTGGCAAAGGCGGCGAATGCGGGGGCGTGGACGTTCGGATTCGCAACATTCTTTTCGGGGGATCAAAACTCGTTGGAGTACAGCACCGATTTCACGCTTTTCGACATCGAAACCGGCTACCGCGTCAAACTGTACTACGACAGAACGGTGCGTCGTACACATCGTTATTTGCAAGATGTTTACATGGAGATGCATTTCTACGACGAACGCAACCGTCAGATCGCAAAATACGAGTTTCCGATAAAATATTGGACGCATGTCTTTCACACGGGTTCGGTGGGTGACGGTGACACGGTCAATCCGCAACACATTTTCTTTTGCTACGATCGTATGACAGGCTTGGACGTGTACTTCATGAACATCGGGGTCGCCAGCACGCTGCAAACCAACATTATGCCCATGGCCATCAACATACGCAACTCGATCACCGCAGACTACGCAAGCGACACGATCGACATGCGCAACGCTATCTTTGTTGCGGGAAACGACGGTCATCATATCCGCGGCGGGCGATTGTGCAGCCACGTGATGATGTTCGACACCAAGCTGAACATGAACGACATGCGCAAGCTGTACAACAATTACGACCGTACGCGTGGAATGCGTCCGGAGCTCGCGCGCCGATTGCTCTTTTGGTTCCCGATGGACATGAACTGGTGGCAGGATCACTCCGGCAACGAGTTGCATCTCACGGAATACGTGGCGACGGCCTATCATGGCTGGGGGCCCTCACCTGCGACGTACGATTTCATGGACTTTTTGAATTCCGATTACATCAAACGAGTCACGGCGCCCGGCGAGACCAGCACTTATCACACCATGGTGAAGAGCACCGTGCACATGTCGTACAACGCGCCCACGCCCAACGTGGATTGGACATCCAACAACACCTGCAACATCCACTTTTGGGGCATGCCGGGATACGAAAACGACGGCGGGTTTGGCCATGATGGCTACTGTAGTTGGGGCCACACACACAACTTGCGACCCAGAGAGCGCGAGTACGTATCATGGGCCGCGCCGCACTCGCAGCAAGCGCGTCTGAGCGCGGACATCGTGCCCGGCGTGGATGGCGCGAAAAATACGCGAGGGATTCGATACTTTGCCGATCCCATCAACAGCACGTGGTACATGCTGGCCGGGTGCGACTCGTTTACGTCGTGCGAGGCGCGACAGGGTTTGGAAAATAACGTCGACGGTGGGAATTACCTGCAATTGCATTTGGTGCGCAAGCTGCCGCACGTGATGGACCGGGGCACCTTCACGATCGCTTTTTGGGCCATGCTGCGAACCAACGCCACGAGCAATCAGCAAACTAGCATCACCATCGCAGGCAACAACGCGTGTATAGGTAAATATCCGACGCACGGTTATTGGAGCAACATTTGCGGCGCAGGCGGGCACATCACTATCACGTTCGGCATGTGCAGGGATAAAACGTTCGACGACGGCGTCACGCCACCTTTGACGAATCGCGACCTGTGTTTCACGATTGCGGCGTTCGGCGGTTCGGGCGGGCCTGCGGGAAACATGGGTATGCACGACCTGCCAACGTGGATGAACACCAATTATCCCGACTCTCACGTGTGGACCGACTTTGTGGTGCGCGACACCGGCGCGTTAACGGGTGGCCAAGATCGCGCGCAAATGGTGGCCATCACGCTGAAGCGTTACTCCATCGGACGCGTTTACGTCGGTGGCGAGGATCCCGCCAACCCCAAATTACGCGACGTGCACGTCACGCTGTGCGCTAGAGGCGCGTGCGTGAAACGAAACAAGGACATTCGTGATTACATGCGCCCGATAAGCTCCGACCCCGTACTGGGCATCGGGCGCGCCTTCGAACGTTTGCAAGGGAACGTGGCGATGAACCATTTTATCATGTTCGACCGAGCCTTAGGGCGTTCCGAAATCGCCGCTCTATACAACACCGGCGAGGGAAGCGAGTTGACGGACGCGCACGCGGCAAGCCTGGTAACCTGGTTGCCTCTGCAATATCACCACCACCAAGATCTGATGAGCCCGCACGCGCATGTCATCGAATACCGATTGAAATCTACGAATCTCGACGGCTTTGAAACTCGACTGGAGAACGCGTGCGATTACGACGCGTGCGACAGCAACCGTTGCGGGGATCAGTGGCGCCGTATCTACTGGACCTCCATGTACCGCGGGTACACGCACGGTACGAACAGCTACAACACGCAAAATTATCAGCACGAGGTGATCAAGCCTGGCGACGAGTTCGGCGAGACCGACCGATTTATCAAAGTGCACGATGCGTCGTTGCCGTACCTGTTGCACGCTGGGCCCAACTTTACGAACGCGCGCGTAATCAATCGCACCATCGACTCCGACACCTTGTACGGCCATGGCCGCGACGGGGTGGCCATGCCGCCGCCACCGAGTCCGCCGCCGCTGCCACCGTTCGCGGGAGCGTTTCCGTACGTAGAGTTTTCGGCGCATAAGCAGCGCTCCAACCTGTATTTCCCGGGGACTTACGACAAAGGGACCATTCAGAAGGTGAACGGCGTGGACGTCATGCGCGACAAGGTCAGCAACTATCTGCGCACCAGCGAACCCAGCGCCGCCCTGCGCGGCACGTTGAACGAGATTGGCGAGCTGACCGTGGCGTACTGGTTGCCGCTCTACAACAACGACAAAGACAGCTGGTCCAACTCGCACGACTTCAATTTGATCACCACGACAGGGCGACGCGCGATACGCGTCCATGTCCAAAACTACCATCACGATACCTGCCGGCATCGGCAGTACATCACCGTGCAGGTGGACGACACACGATTCAGTCACAATTTTTGGGCCTGTCCCTCCACCTGCACCTGCGGTTTGAGCTACAACGACCGTGAGTACATGGCGCTGGTGGTGGTCAGTTTTTACAACGGCATGCAATCGATGGATTTCTACTTTGGCAACATGGCCACAAAAGGCGAGGCGGTGCTTGTGAACTCGCACACGTCCACCGTGTACCCCTTTATGGGCGTGCGCGACCCGCTGCACGTCGTGTTCGGTATGAGCGCGGATCCCATCGCCAACAGCAAGAGTATGCGTTTCACTGCTAACGGGCGTATGCCGTTTACCAACGCGCTGATCCTCGACAGGAAGGTGTCGCTGAGCGAGGTGAACACGCTGCTGGGTGACGGCTTTGGCGGCCCGCTGCCAAGGGCTTTCTGGGGAAACGTGTTGCACTGGTGGCCCATGACCAGGAGTTGGTGGGAGGATATCGGCCCGTATCGCTCGCATCTGGCGGAGTATCATCTGCCGTATGTTTCGGGACAAACGACCAACTACTGGGACAGTGATCAATTGGTGACCGAGGACGGTACTGACACCACCTCCTTCACGCGCAACCAGCCCGGCAACGCGTCCGAGTTTTTCCTACGCTACGACAACGAAACCTCCGCGGACGTGCTTCGGTGGCAGTATATGTATCGCCACAACACCGGGCGGGCAACCAATAACTGGGCCAACATACAGGGTATCGAAATGGTGCCCAACCCGGCGTGGATCAACGAGCAGCCGTACCTGCCCCCCCCGCCACCCCACGCCCCACCGCCGCAACCGCCACCGCCCATGACCGACGCGGCGCTCGGCACACCTTACTTTGCAAACGTCACGACCTCCGGCTGGTATTACCCCGGACAGCCGACGACGTACGATCGATTTCCCCCAAACTCCGAATTCGAGCACCGCGCGCGGGTGCTCATGTCGGAGCCCAACCTCGAGCTGGCGCGGGGCGTCTCGGATGGCGACTTCACTTTGGCATTCTGGACAATCCTGCCTACGACCACCACCAGTACCGCGAGTGGTCAGATGTATATGGACGGCACGTTCGTGCCAATCACTGTCCAATTTGACAACAATTACAGATGGGTGTTGTGGGCAACCATGCATAGCTCTAGCAGTCAACGTTATGTCAGGTTTAACTTGGACATTTACCACGAGGACGTTCAGATCAAGACTTTTTATTTTGGCCTCGACAGCAGTTACAGTCAGAATGTGATGTCCACCAGCACCTCGAGAAACATCAACCATCTGCTCGCGCATATGGTGATCGTGCGTGTCAGCGACGAGGGCCGAGACGCTTCGCTCTCTGTCGGTGGTCAGTCATGCAGCGTGTCCAGCGTCGCTTTGCAGTGCTCCACCGGTACACCTCTTATTAAAAAGGTGTACGACAACTACCAAGGCACTCGCGCCACTTTCAGCACCTCCAGAGCAGCCCGAGTGGTTGTTGGCATGGGTCGTGCAACTCATTTGGACACGGCACAGCTACCCCTGACTCAGATCATCGTGTTGGATCGCGCCTTGGACGATGACGAGGTAGGTCAATTGTACAACGACGGCACCGGAAACTCCTCGATTCCTGCCAACATACTGCCACACGTGGTCGCGTGGTATCCGATGCAGCACAACTGGTGGGAGGACATCTCACGGGCGAGAGCGCATATGTCGGAGCGGTGGATGCGTACCGTCGACGGTCGGGCAGCATACTACGTCGCACCGCAGGATATGGTCAACTGGTTTGAGTCTGAGTATGTCATCGCCCGCAACGAGCCCGGTGATCGGTCGCTGTTTTTTGCCAAAATCGTCAACGCGAGCGCCGACTACCGCCTGTGGGGCATGGGCGCCAGCCACCCTATGGTGAACGTAGCTCCCGTCCAGACGCAAATCTGGCAGATGAGCGACGACGCGGCGGTCACGTTGCTCGACGAGTGCGGCGACGAGCTGCCGCACTCGGTCGCACGCATCGGCGCCAATCGCACCCACGTCGAGAGCTTCGGGTATTTTAATCTGAAGATGTGCCCGGGCGACACGCTCAGTTTGGTGTGGGACGGCTACCACAACCTGATGGAGGCCCAGTCCGCAGCCTGCGACTCCGATGCCCTGACGGAGGTCGTTGGCTACCAGAATACCGGACATCAACAAGCGTTCGCCTTCGACGAGCTGGCACCGACGCGTCTGGGAATGACCCGCTTCTACCGTTGCGACATGCACTGCGGCGCGACGTCCGCTCGATTCGAAATTTCACTCGACCAAGACTGTCAGCACGTGTCCAGCTCATTCCGCGTGGCCCTGGCGAGCCAATCGTACGTTACGGGCGTGCGATACAAGCTCGGGTATCTACCGCGAGCCGCACGCCTGAGCGCGGCGATGAACGGTGACGCGGCGCACGCGTCCATGATAGAGGTGGTCAGTCCAACCACCGCTTCACCGGTGGTCACAGCGATCGGGGCCGCGGGGCGTCTCACCACCGAGCTGCGTCTGGTGTTTGACGAATTGCGGTGGTACGATCAGCCATCCACAAGCAGTCAGCTCACAGGCGCCGGCGAAGGACCGACCGTCCAGCTAACGCTGTTGGGGGTGTACGGTTGCGCCGCGATCCCCACATCAGCCGTTTATCCTTACCTATCGGATGCGCCGGTCTTGGTGCCTGACGCGGGCGAGCGAGTGGCTAGTTCCCTCGAAACCGGTAACTTTGTACCGGATGGAAATTGCGCGAACCTGCGATTTCAGGACGAGGTGTACTTTCACCAAGGGCTCGGCGCGGGTTATCGGTACCTGCTAGGCAACGGTGACCAGATCGTATCGTACGGCATCGAGCTGGAGGCCGCCGACGGGCTCACACGCCTCTGCTCCAGCTTACTCCTGGACTCCGACGCCCCGGTGCAGTACATGCCGCATCGAATCCGCGTGCACGCCGCCACAGGACGGGCCGGCTTCGCGTACCGGTTCATGACCGCGCCTCGCAATCTGACCTCGGTGACGTTTACGTTTCAGTCCGGCGACGTCAAGCCTCGCGACGTGCGTGTCCGCCTTATGGATCGCGGGCTGCACGGGAACTTCATAGACGCTGCAGGGCTGGTGCACGAGATCGAAGGTGACCGTTTGACGTTGAGGTTCATCCCAACGCAAACGCGCGCCATTCTGGTGAGCATGCGACCCGGCGCAGGCGACGAGCTTCGGCTCCGCACGATGCGCGTCAACGAGGCCGCCGGCGTGGCGAGCGCGCCCGACCCGTCGTCCGAGTTCGTGTTTTACGCCTCACCTTTGACCTCCAAGTTCGTGCTGGTAGGTAGCAAGCATGCCCGCGACCATGCAGGTGACCTGCAACCCCTGGGTACCGGTTCCACGAGCTCCATCAACAGCTTTGGTAACGCATCGTACGATGATAAGTACGTGGTGATGCTGTCGCCGTATTCGGCGCGCGTCGCCGACGCGATGCGCGGACAGCGGTTCACCCTTATGTTTTGGACGGTGATGACGAACCGGCATAACTACAACCACTGGTTCCGCGACACCGTGCATCTTCGCACCGAGGACAACCGGTTCTACTCCGTGGAGTGGGTGAACACCGGACAGCAGCGTTTCACGTTCCGATACGGGCACGACACGCACAACCCTACCTCGGCATACATGAACGAGGCTAACGTGCATCCGTCCGCGGAGCTTCAGTATAACCTAGACGGGTCACAGACCGTGGCGCAGTTCGTGGCGCTGGTCGTGGATGGCGGTACCGCCAAGGTTTACGTTGGTGGCTTGGACCCAGCATCCGCCGAGCTGGAGCTTATCGTGTCGACGAGCATTAACAGCGCGCTGTTTCCAACGCAGTTTACAGGCGATGTAGGACGCCTCTGTTTGGGCATGGACCCCCAGTTTTTTGTGTCGGGGCAGAGTCCGATCACGAACGTCTTACTTTTGGATCGAGCGGTCGCCGCGCAGGAGCTGCAGGCCAGTTATTACAACAGCGGCGTCGGCGCCGCGCTCGAGCCGACCGATGCCTCCATGATGGCGTGGTGGCCGATGACGCGCAACTGGTGGCAGGATGTCGCTGGCGACAACCTGCATCTGCGATTGCTGGAGGGCGATTCGTACAGTCACAGTCAGGACCCTGTGCGTTATTTTAAAAGCAGCGAGATTCACGCCGGTGAGCAGAGTCCGTACTACCGCGTGGTCGGCGATCAGAACGCGCCCTTCAGGTGGAACCCAAGTTTCTATCGTGGTCAGTATCAAGACTTCAATACCCTATGGTCCGGCACGACCCAGAAAAACCCTTACTCCTACATTTACAACACCCACAATTACATGCGTCGCACCTCGGTCAGCCCCTACGCGTGCTCCTCCACGACAAGCTGTCCCACGAACTATCGCTACATGAGTCTCATGAACTTGGTACAAGTGCCCAACCAGACTTGGTCAGGCGATCCGCCAGTGCCGGACGCGACCACAAACTTCCGCGCCGCGGACGGTATGCTGAACGCGCCGGCGGTTGCGGACGCCATGCACTACGCGCATCCAACGGCAAGCCATTTCTATTACACGTCTCGATCGACTTACAAAGCGCAAAGCACGAGCAACAATTACGCCGCGTACAACAACTTTCAAATGGGCCACAACCGCACCGAGCGTTACCGTAACGGATGGCCGCGGTACAACAACATCCTGGCGTCGGGCACAAGCGCGCGTTTGGCCAAAGCTATGAACGGGCGATCGTTTACGTTCAGCTTCTGGACCATGCTGGACGGCAAGGGCGGTTACACCACGCCCAACACGTTCACGGTGGCCGACGGTGGGTCCGATCGCGATCACGACGGCCTGTCGAGGCAGCTGCAGATACGATATTGGGGTAGCGGTGCCAACCACAACCAGCGCATATTCATGCAAGTCCTATACCGCCAGTACGACTGGGGCTACAGCAGCCAAAGTTTGTACGACTTTTATTATCAATGGAACTCCATATGGTTTTTTCAGATGAACGATCTCAACGCGATGCAGTCTGAGGCGCAGATGCTCACGATCGTAATGCACGCGAACGCAACGCTGGACGTTTATTTGGGTAACATGAACCCGAACGCGCCCAACGTTACCGCGGTCACGAAGGGACGCGTGGGTGCAAAACAAGGTCTACAAGCGGCTGGCACCCTGGGGGGTGCGGAGCCGGACTTCGTCGACGCAAACGGGGCCGCCTTCTACAACTTTTCATCGGACACGCGCGTGTACGTTAACTTGGAGCGCACCGCGGCGCAGGGGCTGTTAGCGTTCAGCAACTTGCTTATTCTGGACCGCGCGCTGGCTCAGCACGAAGTGACGCAGCTGTTTGAGACCGGTGATGTCGCACCGTACGCCCAAAACGTGGCGTTGTGGCATCCGATGACCAGCAATTGGTGGGAGGACGTCGGTTTGGACCAGGCGCATTTTACCGAGTATTTAATGACCACCACCTCTTACGCGCACGCGAACTGGTTGTTGACGTTTGATCGTATCCTCGCGGAGAACGCGGAGCACGTCGGCGCGCCGGGCAACGCCTCCGCGTACTACCTGCGGGCGTACGACACGCCATACCGTTTTTTGTCAACGCAAAGCCTGCCGAACGGGTACTTCAATCAGCATCACCTCAATGTTGAAACGGTGCCTTTCACGTCACAGAAATGGATGTCGCAGCAGGAACATACCCGGTACGCCCCGGTCAGCGCGAACGACTACAATCTGCGCATGGCCAGCGCCAGCGCGCCGTGCGTGTCGGTGGTCTCGGACGAGTACGACCTGGGCGGCGACGTGAAGTACATGCTCACGGACGCCTCCGGCGCGCGGTCACCGCTCGCGGACGGCGATCGCCTCTACACGAGAGCGCACTCCGCGAACCAAGCGTGCCCTGCCGCGCTGTTCGACAATCGCGCGTACGATGCGCACGAAGGATACCTGCAATCCGAAGAGGACGCGCCCTTCGAGGTCATTTACGCGTTTGGCAAAGGCGCGCGTGAGCTGGCCGCCGTGCAACTGGTGCTTCCGATGCAGGGCCCGTCGTTCGGTCGGCACGACTCCGCGTCACAGACCAGCAACGTGTTCGAGTCCGTGACAATCGCCACCTTCGCGGTCACCTCCGCGCCGGACCTGTACACGTACGTCGGTGTGGCACCCACGTCGAATCCGACTCACGCGGACGGCTTTCGGTTTGGCGGTTTCACCGTGACCAACGCGCGCGGCGTCCATGTGCTATCGGCTGCCGATGACGACACCTTCTTCTATCGCCTCAGTATGGAAGCCAAAGGATTCACAAACGCGACTAACGAGTACGCGACGTACACCCAGACGGACGCCGACAGCGCTTCCTTCGACATGGCCAGCGGCGTGGAGCTGTGGTCCGCACACGGAAGACCCAGCGTTTACGCGCTTTTTGATGAGCCAACGTCCGTGCGCGAGTTTACACTGCGAGCCTCGTCCGGACGCATGCCCGACACCGGCGTGTTTGTGGCCAGCGCGGACGGCGTCGCGTGGACGGCCATCGGCGCCTGGACCGACGGGTCGGCCGCGACGAGCGTCAGCCAGCAATTCACGGGCGAAACCACCGCGGAAACGCCCGTAACGAATCTCAGGTTCGCTCTGACCGAGGTGGTGCGCGACGACCACGACGCGGACCTCGTTACGGACCTGGCCGGGCAAACTCCCCGCGGCTGGGGCGCGACCATCACCGCGCTCTTCGACCCCGTTCCCGACGCCGTGGCGGTGCGCGTGCGGGCGACCGCTCCGAGCGGGCAATCGTCGCGCGTGATGGAGCTGCGCCTCCACGAACGGGTGAACGTGCTGCCGTCCCCGCCGCCACCGCCAGCGCCACCACCAGCGCCGAGGCCCCCACCTTTGCCGCTCAGCCCCCCGCCGTCGAGCGGCGTCGACTTCACCTTGCCGCGCATCGGCGTGCGGTCCTTGGCGACCAGCAACTGGTACGTTTGGGGACGCGGCGAGACCGACACGAGCACGGCCACCTACATCAACAAGTACAAAGGGCGCACGGACTACACCGATTTCCCGGAGGATTGGGGAAGGATGAACGGCGTGATGAGCGATCCGGACCCGGAGCTCGCGCAGATATTTAACGGCAAAAACCGCGAGGACGCCACAGGCATGACGTTCATATTTTGGACGATACTGGCGAATGGACACTACTACAACACCAATAAATTTTGGGGCATGACGTCACCGTTCGGTTGTGGCTTGACGGACGGTAAAAGCGAGATTTTCCATCTAAACTTGCATTACGCGAGTCCTAGCGGCAGTAGCAACAAACCGTACGCGTACAACCATGTCGGTTTCAATCGCCCCGCCAACAACGACCAACGACATCTCTACTACCGTGCCGCGCACGACGCGGGGTGGGACGAGTGGGACGGCACGCAGGATCGGGCGCAGATGGTGGCGGTGACCATCGACAGAACGCAGGGTTTAAAACTGTACATCGGCGACGATGGCGAATTCTTCCAACTGAAAGGCGCCACGACCAGCTGGCACACGTCGTGGGATGCCAACTGGGCCGAATGGGAAACGGCGCGATTTCAGTGCGGGTACTACCCAACTCAGGTAACGGGCGGCAACTACCCCGTGAACAACATCATGCTTTTCAATCGTAGTCTGGAGGAGCACGAGATGCGCCGCCTGTTCGTGGATGAGAAGTTCCGGGGCGATGTCGCGGACCCGCTGTACGCGGAGCTGCTGGCGTGGTACCCGATCCACAGCGGAAACTGGTGGCAGGACATGTCCGGCAACGAGCGGCATCTGTCGGAGTACAGAAGCAGCACGTACGAGGTGCACAGCAACGACCCCTCCCGCACGTTCACGGACCTGGAGGAGATGCGTCGGACATACGTCCGCACGTCCCCGGGTGGCGTATCGCAGTATTACATACAGGCGGTCAACGACCGATCGTACTCGCTGACGTCGTACACTCCGCAAGCACGCGCCATGTCAACCACTTCGGGCGGGCATCCGGTCGGGACCTACTTCAACGATGTGCGCATCGTGCCCACGCAACCCTTCGAGTACACGCTGCCCGCGTGGGTCACCGGGCGGACGGTGACCATCAGCGACAATCGCAGACCGAACCGGGCGCACGATAAAATCGCCTGCGATCACGTTCGCAGCGGCGTCTGGCTTGATGGCAAATACGACGCGCAGTACGCGCTGGCCAACGGCGACCTTGTGCTGCACGGTCCACCCGTCGACGCGCCCAGAGCGTACGACGGCCAGTATCCATTGTACGTGCCGGGTACGTTGTCCGCGGGCGCGTTTACCACGGTCAACTGCGCGGTGGTGGCGACCACGCCATCCGTGTGGATGTGCAACGATCGGTGGCAATCGCAATCGCAGGCGTTGCTCTGGGGGCCTGTGGCGTTTCAAATGCCAAACACGGGCGCCGAAGCGGCGCCTGGTCTGAACGTGACGGAGGGTTGCGTGACCGACCTGTTCGACGCCTCCCCGGTGCGTGGGTATCACTCCGCGGTGGACCAGGGGACCTTACATCTGCGATACGACTTTAGCGCGTCGACCGATGTCGATGGGTACGCGGTGTATGCCACACCCCAAGGTGGCTTATCCGATGTGAATGTCACATGCTACGCCGCCGATGGCGAGATCGTGTATACGGAACGCACCCCAGGCACCGCGCTCGTTGTGATGAACGGGTGGATCAACGTCACCTTTACCGAGGCCGAAACGCGTTTCTGCGCCTCGGTTTCGCTCGACGTCACGAGCAGCACCGCCAACACGCGTGTCAAGGAGGTGGCCCTGTTGCAACAGCCGCACGCCAATCCGCCTATGCCACCCTCCCCGCCACCCGCGTTGCCGGCGTCCCCTCCCACAGGTATGCTCATCGCGGGCTACTACCCCGTGTTTTCGAACGAGGCCGAAGCCATGTCGGCGTCGCCGGTGGGCACCGCGTTCACAATCAAACTCGTGGGGTACGTGTACTACATGCCGACGGCGCTCACGCAAGGCGTGCACGCGTGGTACGGCGACTACGGCACGTCCAAGTCGGCGACCGCCGTCGCGCGTAACAGCAACAGCAGCGCGGCGGCGTGGACGGTCACAACCCGAAACTGCCCCGTTTCACACCGCCCCACTGCGGAGGAGTGCATGAGCACGGTGGCTGCCGGGCTGGGTGCGGAGGTCGGGTTCGAAATGGTAAACCCGAAATTCCCCGTCGGCTGCGTGCATGTGGTACTGTCGCACGTCCGCAGCCGCGTGGTGTACAACGCTATCGCGACGTCGGACGCGCGCTGCCACACCACCCCGCACGTACGTTGCGTGTGTTTGAAGACGGGGGTGGCGGCGGCAAGTACGGGTCCAGCTGGCACGTCGCGATTGCCGCTACCGCGACCCCGCGATCCACGATACGACCTTCTTCGATACCGCATGCACTTCGAGAACCTTGCGTCCCCGCTTCACGCGGTCAACGGTTGCGGCAGACATCCATCCGATTTCGACACGTGGAACTAATAAATTATTAGTTCAGTTGAGGGGAACAGACTCGAGTAGATCGTTCCGAAGGCGTTGCCTTACTCATCGACGTAAATGTTTTATTATATTATTATTATTATTATTATTATTATTATTATTCAGTGCACTGAACTAATAATTTATTAGTTCCCGTTGAACTAATATATTATTAGTTCAATAATATTTTCCAGAACTAATAAGTTATTAGTTCAGTGCACTGAACTAATAATTTATCAGTTCTCACTGAACTAATAATGAGATGTTCACGGTTTTAACCGAGATGATTTCTAACTTCTCGGTCGAAACTTGTCGGGCGAATGAGAGCATCGGAATTCAAAATTCGGCCATTCAGTGGCCCGTATGATGACTGCAACCGAAATCACGAACGAGACCGTGGTCAGGAATTCGAGACTTCGAAGTCTCATCTTCTCGGTCGAAAAGTGAGACCGAGGTAATCATCTCGGTTAACGACAGAATATTTGGTCCACGTCGGAAGACGCGTGGACGCGATCAGATTCGTTACGTGAGACAGTTTTCATCAGTGAGACTTCGAAGTCTCGTTTTTCCACAAAAAAGATGACATGCATCGCGGAACGATATCTGGCGCGTGGAAAATTTCACGTAGATTTCGAACTCGAAAACTTCTTGTTCAGAAGACAGACCTGTACCAGTCCGTTCCAGTTCGACAGTTCAGCAGGTCGAAAATCTGAGACCGCGGTCGAAATTCTGAGACCACGGTCGAAAAACGAGACTTCGAAGTTAACCGAGGTCTCGCGACACCATGGAATATACCTGTCCGCGTGTCAGTCGGACATTCAGTGCAATCCGAATCTGAGTCGAGACCACGGTCGAAATTCGAGACTTCGAAGTCTCACTCTACTCCGTAAAAATAATCTCGGTTAAAACCGTGAACATCTCATAAAGTATTAGTTCAGTGATATTTTTTTAAACTAATAATTAATTAGTTCAGTGATAATTGGTGGATGCACAGATTCGCGTATTAGTTCAGTGCTATATTAGTTCAGTGCTTATTAGTTCAGTGATGCATGCACTGTACTACAACTATTACAGTACAGACCGGAGGGGAAGGTCCTTACTAATATCCCCTGATTTACTAACAGGGTGGACATATTACATCATTTCATTTTTGAGCATTTATACACGAAAGATATGGATGTCGATGATGACTCGGATATTCAGTCTTACGGGTTTGAGGGTAATACTTTTTCATCCTCGCCTCCAGATTTTAATTATATGATCTGTCCGAGCGTTCATCCGCGCAGATTTTAATCATGTGATCAATCCGAGCGTTGCTGACGCTTGTGAGATTGACACATCTGTATTTGCTTCACATCGGCCGTGTTTTGCTCTCATTCTGCACCACAACGCCTTGCATACGGGCACGCGCAGGTATACGTCTCACCGGGCGGAAACTAGAATGTTGCTATGCAAATCGTAGCAGAACCTGTGCGTATGCAAGCTTGATTAGCTCCGGACTTAGCAGTGTTCACTTTACAGTATAACGTCTTCATGTTTATGTGTATATTTATACCAACAAGACGTGACTGGCACTGTTAACCCTCTGGGAATTATTTATTATACTTATGCCATCCATACGTGCTGGTATATATCGCGGCACATTTTTTAGCATCTTGTCTGTGGCACTCATCGCCTGTATATTTATAATGCCTGATTGGGTTCCGCATAAACAACGTGCACCCAAGCGGCGTTACGATGATTTACATCAGGGAGGAAGAAGAAATGGAACTCAATATAGTCAGGTATAAGACTTTTCGACGACTGTTCTTATTATACCGTGCCGGGATGCCCATCATACATGTACCATTTATGTCACGCTGTATAATTCTATTTCGTGATTTGCTGAAGCCCTATCCAGCGAGGGCGCATCTCTATAATTATACAAAAACACCTGTGTCTTTAATGATTCGCGACAGTGATGAATGGTATTTGTGGCTGAGATATGCAGCTTGCATTCACGTTGACGGATTTACACGCTGATACGTGCGCGAACTCATAAATAGAGTCTTGCGCATATCTGCCCATTGTGGCTACACCGCAATTGTTCGTTTATACAGTTTTGACGCACCACAGGTACACGTTCATATCATTCGTGTATGATTCGAAGTCTTTTCGTTTTGGAATTGCTTTGATTATATTTACGCTTGCGACGTATGGTCCTGATTATGCTGCGCGATCCCAAGTTATATTATGATCGGTCCTCGCGTACCACTGACGCAGATGAGAATGATGACTTGAAATTCTTCTTTTTAATCGAACATGTTAACAAATGGTTTGACGAAGTTCCCTTGAGGCATATATTTAGACAATGTGAACATTCATATCCATTTCAGGGCGCCCTTGAGGTGCGATGGACATATCATGAGAATCCGTCGCTAGCAGAAATCTTGACTAGAAACAAAAGGATCTCGTCTGATTTTGATTTTGATGTTTGGAAACGGGATTTGTTCGACAATGTCATGAATGCCGATTTCGATTGTCCATGCAAATACTATTTTGATGGGCTGGCATTCACCTGCCCGCGCACGCATGACCATGTGTGCACTAGTAATTTGGCCGGTTACTATCCAGATGGTGCTTTATTAGAACGTCTGAAGCTTGGTGCTAACTTTAGAGACATCGCCGATCCTTCCTTACAAGCTGCATGCGATGCGCTTGAATTAGCACTGACTCGATTCGCTCGACAACACACATTTGACGATGATGTGTTGTTTCAACATACATCAATTTGGCGACGTTTGGTTTTATACACATTTTCGAATACAGCATACTTTATACTCCATCATCACGATCCTTCGGTTTTATATCGAAGATTGATGCCGCTATCTTCTGATATTGATAAGTGCTTATTGGCGGATATGTCTAAAGATTTTTCATTCGTAGCTATTGACAAAGCGACTGCCAATTTGGCACTTGTATGCAATAACTGGAGTAGATATTTCATCGTGAAACATCTATCCGATTTTAACAAATATTTACGTGTTTACGACGACTTGGATTCCATTATGATTTCATTAGCACAACGCATCACTTCCATTATCTCGCCACATCACTGGTCACCGAACGTTACACTTTCGCTTCCTTACTTATATGCGATTCCTAAATTGCATAAGACACCTGTTATTGCGAGATTGATCACAGCTGATGGATTTACGATCTTTGATATTCCTCAACGCATTATTACATCGGTCTTTAGACTTGTGTTGGACACTTTGAAGGAGTTTCATACCGCGGAGTATCATCAAACAGGTGTCCGGAAATTTTGGTTGGTGGAGAACTCCTTAGAATTTATATTGTCCAGACCAAATCACATCCACCATTTAATGACTAGTGATATCGACTCGATGTATCCAAATATGAGCAAGGACTTCATATACCAAGCCAATTGTGCGGAATTAGAGTTTGTCATGAATATTGTTGATGCACGTGGATGTTATGTCATATTACATGCAACAGATCGTACACGAGATTGTGCCACCTGGCATTTTACTCCATGTGACATTCACAGGGGACAATATAATTTTCGGCACATTTCTACCGTCTTAAGATTTATCTTAGACAATGTATATGTGACAGCAGGAGGAGCTATTTTCAAGCAAATTAATGGGGTTCCAATCGGTAGTTATTCTGCCGGTATAATCACGAACATTTCATTGGTGCATAAAGAAAAGAATTATGCCACAGCTCATCCTACTTCAAGTGAAATAAAATGTACCTTTAGGTATGCTGATGATTTTTGTATTATAAATCATCCGAACTTTCATGATATTTATAGGCAAATCTATCCAGCATATACTGGTGTGACGCTTCAACCTACATTGTTGACACCAGATGAAAACTCCATCGCTGTTGCGAATTATCTTGACGTGCATTTATACGTCACAAGATCCGGCGTGGTACACACCACAATTTTTGACAAACGCACTGCCTTGGGTTTTGAGGTTTATAAATTTCCTCATAGGTTCTCAAATTATGATGTGGATCAGATCCATCAAGTATTTTATGGTGAATTAGTGCGTGGCTACCGGATTTTCTCTCACTATCGAGAATTCATGACATACGTGGCACATTTGGCTTGTTATTGTGTATCCGACAAATTATATGATGAACACAAGCTGATGAATCTTGCATATAAGTTTGCCTTTCGGTGTCCTGGTGAGCTCAATCATTTTGGATTTATACCAAGCGACATGTTTTGCAAAGATTTGTGTACTTCTATTTTGCACTTACTATAAATACCTTTATATACATTGCAGTCGAGCTCATCAGGACCACATCAGCATCCAGGCGACCGTTCCAATATGCAGCTATCAGATGCCCGAAACATGACACCGTCAGATCTTCGTGACACGGATGTGCAGTATGCAACTGGAGTATTATCGTCACGTCGTGCACCCAACCCATCGTCACAACAGGCTACACACCTTCCACCAATGGAGAGATGGGCTAAACAGTTTCAGGATCAGCAAGCTCTACTTGATACCCACGCTGTTTATATCGATGATGCTGGCTCAATCATGAGGAGTCACGATATTGATGTCACATGTGCAGATATAAATGCCAAACGGACGTCCTTCTGTTACCGAGATTTTTTCAAGCATATTATACATTCTGATGAGCAAAGAAAGCAATATAAAGATACCTTACCCCCAGAGATGCTCCAGCTTATAAATGGGGGTTGCACCCTGGGGCAACACTGCGTGCATGCCTTTAGTGCACAGCCACGTGTTCATGATCTCCGGCTCGACACTTTGATTCCGATGTGCCCATTCGAGCAGAAGCATGGCAAATGTGGCACAAGAACTACTATTTGTGTGTTCAGCCACAAAAGCAAATCACAAGCAGAGGGTAAGAATGCACAGCTGACCTTATTGGCTGACAAAATTTCCGGTATACATCAAAGCTATCAAGAACAGAATCAGCAGATCCAGTCGATGACAGAGCACATTGCGACTCTTGAGAAACGGAACCACATTCTCGAAGAAATTCAACAGATTGCTTGCAAAACTGATGGGATCATCACGATGCTTCCTGCACCTACATTGGAGGTTATAATTCCTAATGTGTTGCTATTTTTATCAGCAATGGCTAAAGGAATGAAATCGGCCAGGCCGATTGAGATATATTGTGTTTTACACGATTTCAGCACTACCAAGTTTTATGAGCATGCTACGACAGTTGGTTGTGTTGACGTACCAGTTTCCACTGCAACACCATTGGATTTGGCACATGGTGAGAGTTCTGGCCGTTCATCCTGTGACCGTAGTATAACGTTTACTCCTGCAAATTATATCAATCATTTACCAAATCATTTTCCAGTTATACCCGATCTTGACATTATGCTCAAAGATCCGACCTATGCGCATGTCATATGTGCTGACATTTCTCTTATTTCCAAGCCAGAGGAGATCACGGCCAGGATGTTGCCGTTTATTATCTTGCAAATATATGCACCTCCAGTAGAATTTATATCTTCTGTTGGAGTGAATGTTTCACAAGCACATGATAAGATGGGTATCTTCAGTGATGTTGATGGCATCAAGTTGCCAAGTATATTCTTGCCGAATCAGCATTCCATAATTGGTACATTTATTTCACACTTTTATGCGAATATGCACACTGATGCATCTTTCTTATGCACCGGTTTACAGTCGGGCGATACTTCAAGAGACACTTGGCCTTGTCAACCGATGCTTTCAACGACACCACGACTGACTCAGATGTCACAAATGAGCTCAACAATATTTCCAACTTGCTTACCGCCGAAGCAATCTGATTTAGTTTGCAGCCGATATGCTCATGCATACCATCCTGTCAATATGAATAATATTTTGAGCAACCGGTTTGCACGTCACATGCATCCTTCTTCGACCGGCTTCTCGGATGCACATGCATTTTTCAAATGGACAAATGACACACATAAGCACAATTTTCTTGTTACTCCGATACTTGGTAAGAGTGCTAATAAATCCTTTGTGCACAGAATTTCGAGCACATATGGGAAGTCACATTGCATGTCCCCACTTGATGCATGGGGGCTTCATTCCGACAATTCTAAGGAGATTGTAGCCGCATGTGTGAATTTATTCTTCGAGGAGTTTGGACCGTTCATCAACCGGAATGTTTCTTTGTTTTCACAATTTATTGACTATATCGTGAGACACCATACCGTCACGAAAGATTTTGATAGATTGTCGCCTCAATTTTGCTCACCTTATGATCGGGGGGCATGTCCGGTGAAGAAGGTTACTTACCGTGTTAAGGACCCTTATCTTGCACCAAATGAGACACACCATCTATACTCGTTGTATACCGGCTTGCTCCAACGTGCACATCAAACGAATATTGCCGATCCTTATTGTTGGACAGTTTGTGATACTTCATTCTCGGGGTGGTATGCACCGCGCATTCCGTGTGTCATTGAGAGACATAGGGATCCCTTTGCTTTCCTCTTTTTTGTTTATGCCGTCCACAAGTTCATGGGTAATCGAGTGTTTAATTACGAAATCGACCGAGTCAATGGGCATTTGCATTACTACATTGGCAATATGTCTTGGGCTCCAAAGACTACCAATGCCGGCAAAGAGACATAATTATTTATGTAGGTTTCTTAGTATGGTAGACGCATAATGGTGTTATCCGTCAACTCTTATATAACCACTTGCTTGTTGCTTACAATTTACATGATTGGCATAATTTGTTCAAAGTATTTCAGTTCCATTTGCAAATTTATTAGTATCTTCTTCCTCTCCCTATACTCATTTCCTTCCTCATGAGTATCGATCGCATTTAGACAAGATGTATGCCGTACGTGGGTGCAGCAAATAGGTCCCTTATTGAAGGGGGTGGGAGAGGGGAAATACTAATATCCCCTGATTTACTAACAGGGTGGACATATTACATCATTTCATTTTTGAGCATTTATACACGAAAGATATGGATGTCGATGATGACTCGGATATTCAGTCTTACGGGTTTGAGGGTAATACTTTTTCATCCTCGCCTCCAGATTTTAATTATATGATCTGTCCGAGCGTTCATCCGCGCAGATTTTAATCATGTGATCAATCCGAGCGTTGCTGACGCTTGTGAGATTGACACATCTGTATTTGCTTCACATCGGCCGTGTTTTGCTCTCATTCTGCACCACAACGCCTTGCATACGGGCACGCGCAGGTATACGTCTCACCGGGCGGAAACTAGAATGTTGCTATGCAAACCGTAGCAGAACCTGTGCGTATGCAAGCTTGATTAGCTCCGGACTTAGCAGTGTTCACTTTACAGTATAACGTCTTCATGTTTATGTGTATATTTATACCAACAAGACGTGACTGGCACTGTTAACCCTCTGGGAATTATTTATTATACTTATGCCATCCATACGTGCTGGTATATATCGCGGCACATTTTTTAGCATCTTGTCTGTGGCACTCATCGCCTGTATATTTATAATGCCTGATTGGGTTCCGCATAAACAACGTGCACCCAAACGGCGTTACGATGATTTACATCAGGGAGGAAGAAGAAATGGAACTCAATATAGTCAGGTATAAGACTTTTCGACGACTGTTCTTATTATACCGTGCTGGGATGCCCATCATACATGTACCATTTATGTCACGCTGTATAATTCTATTTCGTGATTTGCTGAATCCCTATCCAGCGAGGGCGCATCTCTATAATTATACAAAAACACCGGAGGGGAAGGTCCGATATTGTACAACAGGCCGGCGGGGCAGGTCTGATAGTATGCTTCAATGGCTACTGTATGGCTTGCGAGAGGAACCAATACCTGTCGATCTCCACTCTTCTCTCCAAAATGGTGTGATGATGTGGCTGGCTTGGCCATCGTGTCAGTGAGTTCGTGTCACACGAAAGCCAATGTATAGAACGTAGCACATGTGTCCGTGTGACACCCGTCATCATACTTGTAACTATCGCTCTGTGGCATCCCGCCGTGGCACGCGTGTCAAGCCGAAGGGTACTGTAGGAAGCAGCGCTTTTAGTTTTTAGACGGAAACCCTCCAAGCTCTTTTGGTACCCTAAACCTCGAACTGCGAATCGTTCCTAGACCTTCATTCTGAGTCGGCGTCTTCAATTGTTGTGCTCGCCGTTTTGCAAAAAATTCTGCAGATAAGAATTTTTTGTTGCTTATCATCATGGCGCCTGGTTCAGTGGTGCGATACGTTACGGATGAGGAAGCCCCAGTGTTTCCGCTGAAGATGGACAAATTGATGGAGCTGTCTAAGGAGTTGATAGAAACCCGTTTCGGGACTACCAAACCCGAGTTACTCGCAGACGAATTCGAGTTTCGCTTTCCGATTGTGGAGCTGAATAAGGAAAGATTCGTGGAGGCTTTTTCGAGTTTCAAGCTTGACGACGCCTTCCCAGATATGATCAACGACTATTATGGTAGGTAGGCCCGTGCAATATGACGACTTTCCTCACACAGCCTCGCGGTTGCAACCTAGTTTCCAGTTGTCATATAAGCGCGCGTTACACTTGGTCATGGTTGAAAAGCTTTGACACTATGGTTGGCAGCGTAGTTGTGCGCAAACTTGTAGAATATCCAGAATCATATGATAAGATTTCGCCCTCTCCAATATTTCCCCCCCTGATATCTGCAAGCTGACTTTCGCAATCCTATTCCAGGAATAAGCAGCCCGCTTCAACGTATTTGGCCACACCACGCTACGTATCCCTTGCGGCATACGCTATCCCTGTATTTGCAAAAACTCTGGCAGTTCTTTGAAAGCGAGTCTTACTAAACCGGCTGTGCCAAGATTTCAGGATTTCGGATGGACCCGTACATTCCAGGACGCATTTGGTTCGACACACAAGGCAAGGGGACTCATACTGGTAGATTTGGTGGACCTTTCTCATACATAGCACCCACCCAAAAGATGGTCATTCTGCCACCACAGGTATGGTTGACAAAGGCCATGAATAGTCTTCAGTAATCCTTTAGATAAAGATCGTTGCCACGTCACTCTTTGTTTTTCACGTTGATATGTTTTCTTGAGGGTTCTAGTCTATATCCCGTTCTTATGTATTAGGTTGGCAGATACCGTTCTTTCGTTTTTTGGCTTTTAGTGTACTTTCTCGAGTCGTCAGTATGTGCACCGTTCGTGACCATGAGCATGACGCGTCTTTATTCACACTTGGCTTCTAAGGGAGTAAGTGGGGATTTAGGAAGGAAGTGAGGGAGGGAGTCAGGTGGGCGGGTTGTTCGTGGTTGTGGGTTGGTCTGGCTTTAATGGGAACTAGGTGCTGAGCTTCACGTTCAACGAGGCGGGTCGTTTGACATACTTCACAGGAGGCTATGTAGTCGACCGTCGCTTGGGTAACACAGGAGGACTTGGGGGGGTATTCGGGATAATGCATGCGATTGGCAAGACGCTGCCATTTCCCGAAGCCCGCCCGTTTTCCCTATCGTACCGCTATCGATTCCTCCTCTTTTTGGAAACTGCCGGCCGAAAGATCGGAGCTATCTTGTCGAGTACAATAATGCCGCTTATTTCAGGAGCAGGTGCATCATCCAAAAAGGCTTAAGTGCGGACAAGTTCGGAAATAACACGACTGACGTGGACCACTTCAAGCCTCATGGTCAAATTCAAATTGTTGAGAACCACTGCACCGACGCACACTGCCTCATACACGATTCCTGGTTCCTCACTTTTCACCATTTGTCACTCGCACACAGGAGGACAAGCAGACACATACATAATAATTTTAATTGGAATCCAAACTGCCTGCTGTGTTGCCTAATCCAATTTATCATATGATATGCTGATATGTTGCACTTCTTTTCACTTCCTGCACATGAAGTATGACAGTCAATTCTCAGTGCAGTTGGGCCCATGGATATCCATGCTCAGATACCTTGTACAGTGGCGGGACTCAGCAGTTGCATAAGATTGCTATCGGAAATCCGGTCACCCAGCAAATCCCTTACGAAAAAGAAACCACAGATGATTTGTGGTTGATAAAAAAGAAACCACAAACTTTTTGGAAAATGCAGATGCGTTCACAGGTTTCTCATTAGCCTTCGACAGTAGCTCACAGTTTTGTTTGGGACAAAAACCACGAAAATCGTAGCAAGTAGCAAATGAAAGTGTGAGTGGCATCGCAGCAGAAAGAAGCTAAGCGCTCTGGGGATAGTACCAGCACTGTTTAAACTGACCTAATGCCACATCTGCTGATATGATTCGGCTTGAAAGCGTTGTAACGGACTCAAACGGCACAGTGTTGATCTCTCATTGGACGACAGTTTAAGAGAAGAATGCATGGCATCCATGGCACTGCGCTTGCACCATAGATATTTCAAGGTCTTCGTGTGAAATCCAGAGGCTAGAGTAGGACCTCGAGTAGCTTGAAATAGCTTACCCTTCCTGGAATATCCAAATAAACGAAGACGATACCGCGATATTCTGAAGGGCACACTTTGCACCGTGCAAGCAGCAAACTGTACCGTATGCCATTGCAGCCTTGTTTAGTTTGCCGGATTGCTTGGTGTGATCAAGCGTGGTTATACCCAATTTTCTTGCCCCCCCTCCCCCAGCAATTCCATCTGGCGTACAGTGCCCTTCAACCGGCATACCATCCACTTACCAGCAGATTTTGCAATGTCTGACACCAAGGGGAAATATACCTGCAGTTAATACCAGCATATATATGTGTAAAAAAGTATCAGAAACTTTATTTTAAGGTTCACATCTCACAATTGAAACGTCAAAGGCACAGCAAACAAACAAACACATTCAAATGCCAAAACAACTACCTAGAAAAACAGCATGCAAATTCCCAGCGTTCACCCATGTTGATAATCATGACTAACCCTGCATATATATGCAAAGTGAGAATACGAAAATATATACGTTCTGCTCACTCCTCCAGACTGAGAGAGAGAGAGAGAAAGAATGTGTATGCATATATATATATATATACCTTATATATATATATATATATATGCTATAGGTAGCGGCGCACATATGTGCGCCAATTTCAGTACAGGTAAAACGTACACTGTAAACCCATATAAACCAACGATGATATCAATTAACGCATCGTGAAACACATCGGGTTTAAGATATTCAATATCGTGGGGGTTTTGTGTGGTTTTACAGTGTACGATTTACCACTGTTAGCGCACCTGTACTGAAATTGGCGCACATGTGTGCGCCGCGCACCTACACTATAACATATATGTATGTGTATGCGAAGTATATTCATATGATCTGCTTCTTATTTTTGCATGTCGGATTCCTATGCAACAACACTTAGAGTGGACACACATCGGGTGCTACCTGATATAGTCAGTGGGTGCTATGCTAAGGGCATGTACGTTCAAATGCATATGCGCACCTGCTATTGAATGGGGCATTACACTTAAGGTGCATGCCATGAGCACGTGTACACATCATAATAGGAATGACGCCACAAACTGTATATTCCACGTAACAGTACAGGCATTCGCATCCGCAGATCCACGTGTGTTTGAGAGAGAATTTAATGGGTGTTTACTTTGTTTGTAATGGGTCCTTGCTCACCATCCGGGGCTATGTATTGTACTGCAGGCTACGGAACTAGTGCTGCTGGCTTATACACATCGCCTGTGTGAAACACAGTGTGACATATTTTTAATATTACAGTGTGGTATGTGGCGATGATGTTTTGTGAATGTTTTCTAGGGCCCAGCAGTGGCAAATTAATTCATTTTTACGATTCTCCCCCATATCGAAAGTAGACATCCATGCTCGCCGTCACCTGTTTATTGGGATTCCTGATGATCGTGGATCGCATATGCGATAACCACCAATCTGGCATAATGCACACAAACGCTGTCTCCACACGCAGGGTCGTCTGGCCACTCGTCTCTTCACTGTTGATCTTCATCTGTAGGAAGGCTCTTGGGTTGCAGGTAATGAATGATTCTGCTTGCACAATCTGAGCCAGTGATGGGATTGGGCTTGCTGCCACTAACTGATGCGTTCCATTAAAATATGGGAAGAGCCCAACAGCGTGGTTGCTGCGATATACCTTTAATACCTTTTAAGTGCATAATCTCGTAATGGACTTTATTTGGGGCCAGCAGGCAACATCAGCGTCAAATTATCTGGATTCAGATCTAGATCAACAGCCAGGTGGTTGTCATCGCTGAAACTTGGAATCTCGTCTTGTGAGATGGGATCTGCTGGCTCCAAGGCCAGTCGCTTCTCATCACTGATGACTGGCAACTGCACTTGCGATTGGGAACCTTGTTGGGAACTTGGTTGATTCTGGCCGCGATCTGGATCAATTTCTGGGGGGCTGTCATCACTGAAACTTGGAACATAATCTTGTGAGCTGGAATCTGGCTCCAAGGCCAGTCGCTTCTCATCACTGATGACTGACAACTGCACTTGTGACGCAAGGCCTTGTGGGGAACTTGGTTGTTTCTGGTCGGTTTCCAGCCTCTCATGGCTGGCTGCTGGTGAGCACTGCTGTGTAAGACAACCCCACAGCCCCGATTGCCGCACTGAATGCCAAGGGTAGTGAACTCCTCAGATATGCGAGTACAAGCAACCCACAGAGGGCGCAACGGCAAGCGCCACCTCCTAGAGACTGCATGCGCCCAGCAGCCGTCCCACCACCCAGCGACTCGGGCGATGCCCAGTCTACACACTCAAGTCTTGACCCAGCCAAGCTGCGGCTCGCCCGCCCTCTGCAAGCCTCTTCAGGGGAAACGTGACTGGCGTGACTCTCTCTGCCTCTGACAGGGTTGGTGCACGGGCGTGCCAGCAGCCATCACAGTGCAAAGCGTACGCGCTCGTAGGGCAGCGATGACGTGGAGGGATGACGTGGCAGGATATGCCTCGGTGCTCCCTATGGGATGTGGCGGCGCAATCTCCTCGTTGACGATAGGGCTGTGATGCTGCCGACCGTCGACCCGCTTTGCCGCTGCATTCACCCACGCAGCGCTGTTGTCAGGATTCCCACGGCACGCGTCGGCTGATCGGGGGAGAGTAGCATGTCCTTGGTTTGCGCCATTGACCCCCACACAAGGGGAAGGTGTGTTTGTTGCAGGGTCAGGGTAAGGGTTAGGGAATCGAATGAAGAGGACCCAACATTCCTCCTTGGGTGATTGATGTCTGGAACAACATTCAGAGGGGCTCCAAGCTTCTCATGCCGAGAGGGCTGCGGGCGCCTGACACAAAGATGGGGCAGTCAGCGCACAATGGGCGCTGCGAGGGTCGAGGCCCCTTCACGCATCGGGCGCCCAAAAACGCCCACTGGCAATCATCACTGCCTACCTTCCTCTTCGTCGAGTCCTAGATGCCGCAAGATCTTGGCGGCGATGGCTTTCACTGCGCCCAGAAAGTCACCGCCCCACCCATGGCCGCGTCGCTAACGGGCGCAGATTGCATCACTCCAGATGGCAATGCTGCAAGCCCAAGGATGACGCAATTGCTGATTGAGAGTCATTGTTGAACTTCGACACCATTCAGCAGCATATTGCACACCGGGTGGACAAGATCAGAGCCCCTCCCACGGTCGAGCAGGCTGTCAGGTTCACACACAAGACGCACATCCCCAGTGAAGGCATCGCATTCATGTGGGACCACCCCTAAGCATGTTTTCCCACTTCCCGCGCGACCCAAGTGTCCCTGAGCAGTGCATCGCCAACAGCAGCCGCTCCGTCACCACGCTCTCGAGCCTCCGATTCTGGCGGATGGCTGCGCACCGCATTCGTGTATTTGGGGGGAAGCGGGGAATCTGGTGCGCCCGTCACCTTTTACCATCTCGTCCTCCGTTACAGTGCTCTCCATATCGATCACAGCTTTGCCCATCTCATTCATGCCCTGCAGTCCTTCCCCCCGAGAGATGTGAATCGGTGCCTACCCTCGAAGCAGTTTCCACGACGAGCGCGTCACGCAGGTCCCCCAAGAAGCCAGCGAGGCGCCCGGCGGAGGCCAGGTGCGCAGCACACAGCGCCTCGCAGCACCAGACTGGCCTCCAGCGGCAAGGTGAGCCGCCACTCGATGAAGGGTTCCACCACAGCCCTGCGTCACATGACCCTCTGCGCGCTGAAGCTCCGCTTGGAGTGCGTGCAGGCGGATGGTCTTCCTGCGGTGATGGCTGATCAACAGCTGCTTCGTCTGTATAGGAGCTGCGAGGATGCTGTACACCCCGAGTGCTGTGCAGAGCAAGCCGGGAAGACAGGCTCCGCCACGCTACTCGGTCATTCCCCCCTCCCCTCGTGGAAGCCAGCAAACACTGACTCGGTTGCCATGCCGCGTCCGGCACGATTCCGAGTCTATTTCTCCGTTGCCACGTCACGTCCGGCACGATTCCGAGTCTATTTCCCCGTTGCCACGTCACGTCCGGCACGGGGGCTAGTCAGCACACCAGCAAACTCTGAGAGCGATGAATCAAGAGCGTGACACGTGTCAGCGCACCAGCAAACTCTGAGAGCGATGAATCAAGAGCGTGACACGTGTCAGCGCACCAGCAAACTCTGAGAGCGATGAATCAAGAGCGTGACACGTGTCAGTGCACCAGCACACTCTGAGAGCGATGAATCAAGAGCGTGACACGTGTCAGCGCACCAGCACACTCTGAGAGCGATGAATCAAGAGTGTGCCACGTGTCAGCGCACCAGCAAACTCTGAGAGCGATGAATCAAGAGCGTGCCACGTGTCGGCGCACCAGCACACTCTGAGAGCGATGAATCAAGAGTGTGACACGTGTCAGCGCACCAGCACACTCTGAGAGCGATGAATCAAGAGCGTGACACGTGTCAGCGCACCAGCAAACTCTGAGAGCGATGAATCAAGAGTGTGACACGTGTCAGCGCACCAGCAAACTCTGAGAGCGATAAATCAAGAGCGTGACACGTGTCAGCGCACCAGCAAACTCTGAGAGCGATGAATCAAGAGCGTGACACGTGTCAGCGCACCAGCACACTCTGAGAGCGATGAATCAAGACGTCCTCCTGCTGCAATAGCGTGCTTATGCCGTACATGCTCGCAAAGTAGAGCAGTGCACTCTCCAGCTCCTGTGCCCCCTCCAGCCACTTGAGATCTCGGTGTTGGAGCCCGCGTCTACTGCGACCGCCGTGGCCGACTCGGAACTGGGAGCGACCAAGCTCCACATGAATTCAACCCACGAGCCTCGCACGAGCCGCAGAGGCCTTCCCTGGGTGGGCTTCTCGAGGGGAAGGGAAGGGGGCTCTGCCAACCGCACTGCACCTCTGACAGGGCCAGGCCCCCTCTGCCCGTTCCTGGAATCAGAGGCTGGTTCCTCTCCTCCTCACTTCAAGGGAAGAGCTAGAGCTCTGGTGGCGCGTAAACAGGACTAGGTGACCGTTCCATCAGATGCCTGGATGTGCTCTCGGTGGTGCAGGGTGCAAGGTCACGGCAGGGGGTGCCAGAGTTCCAGGGCACTGCATCAGGTGGGAGCCATGTGGATGGCGCCTCCGGGAGTGAGAGTGAACACCCCGACCTGCGGACTCGGCGGAAGGCGGCAGCCACGGGGAATTTGCAACTTGCACTTGGCTGGGATCGCACTCACGCTGGGGTCGCACTCACGCTGGGGATGAGCGTGCGGAGGAGGCGGAAAATACGGGGCGCACCGCCCTCTTTACTATCTCGGAACCAACAGCAAGCACCGGCTCCTCGTATGCAAGTATGATGGACTTCCTGTGGCACTCCTCCCAGCGCCTTGAAGGGGGGCCACGCCGCTTCGCATCTCAGGCGGGGCCTCCCTCCCGCGGCACCTGCCGCTGCCGCCATGAAGCAGGGAAATCGAGCGGAGGGTTGCGGAGACCTTGCTGCTTGAGGAGTGCGCACCTGGAGATGCCCGCAATGGACTTCTTTTCGTCGGCATCGGCATCGGCAAGGGCGTGCATCTTGCTGCCCCAGTGCTCGAGCTGTTGCAGCAGCGTGGCCTCCGAGATGGTGCTCTGCCATGGGAAGCGCCCTAGTCCACGTTGCACAAGGAGGCGCTTGAAATTGGCCGAGCCTACCTTGAAGTAGAACATGGTGACCTGGTGGAGATCCGTGAAGAGGTCCGCCTTCTCCTCACTCGTGTTCTGGGCCTTCACATCGTCCATTGCCGATACGATAATGCCCAGGAATGCTGAACCACATGGACGCATCCTCAGTGCAGGGGAGGGGTAAAGCAAAACCAGAGATGCCATGCCCTGCTAACGGTTGGGCGGCGCCATCGAATTCGGGCCGTCCGTTCTTGACAGTTGGAAAACACCCAAATCCAACACAGTCTCTGTGCAATTCCGGAGATGCAACCAAGACAGGCGCCTTTCGGGGATCCCATGAATGCCTCCGGGGCTTCGTGTCTCCCTCATCTAAGTTTTAAGTTGGTCACCCCCACAGATAAGGAGGCGGCAAAGGGGGGTTAAAAGTACCCATGCCCCGTGAGAGGAGGGAAAACAGAAGCAATGGCGGCGACAGAGCCTCCACACGCGCCCTCTCTGGGGCGGCTCTCGGAGGTGTACTCGGCAGAGGGCCGCGTCAGTCGGTTGCGTGGCTGCTCGTCTGAGGCGTTGGGGCCTCGTCACCGCGATAAGCACTTCTACGGGCGCGAGCTGGCAAGCAGCGCCTCGCGCAGATGCATGCGCGTGCCTCAGCCGAGCTGACGGCATTCGTGGGGGCGTGAGGCGCACCGCTCAGCAGGAACAGGAACACGACGATCATGAACGAGGCGAAGAATATTTGTCCTGATTGGGAAGAAGGGGGTCAGGGAAAGGGAAGGCGGGACGGGAGGGGGGGGTGCCGGCCATTCAGATGCCCTCCACCGCCGTGACTGGAAGGACTTCATTTTGACTGCCCAGGTCTGGGTGCGGAGGTTCCAGGGGCGCGGCCCACCAAAGTCCCCACGTATCGCCTGCCCCCGCTTTCCTGGCGTTTTCCTGGCTTCCTTTCTTTTGGCACCTCACGGTGGCGCGCCCTGTGCTCCCAGCGCCCCGCCTGCAGAAGCACGCTGCTTTCCCCAAGGAGGCGTCCAGACAGAGCCAGAAGGCATTGCGCGATATGGAGCTTGCCCCCCAGCTTGGTGAGGCACGACTTTGGTGAAGGGACTACGATACGTTAGTAATCGCATAACCAACGTTATCAATTTACTACGGGGACTGCCGTTTAATTAACGTTATTAACGTTATTAAAATACGTGTGTGATAAAGTTGTTAAAAGACGCGTATAAGTAACGTTATCAAAATACTGCGGGGACTGCGATACGTTAATGCATTGATCCGGAGCCCCGGCTAGAGACGCGCGTGCAGTGGAGGTGGCGGTTTGGGGGCGGGGGCAGGGCGAGCGCCCGCCGATGGCCACGTTGCTTCCCGTGGGGTCCAGCTCGTCGTTGAAGGCGGTGTCGCCCAGCATCATCACGAAGCACGTACGCAATGCTTCCAGTGGCTGGCTGAACATTTCCATGGAGCTGCCGAACAGGATGTAGCCCATTGTGGTGTATATCACTAGAATGATCATGAGCAGCCCGAGGAAATTGACGAGGTCAGTACCTGTTGACCAGCACACCCGCAGGAGGCCCTTTCACCCCGTCAAGGGCGCGATCCTTGCCCAGACCCCTTCAGCCTCCAGCTTCCCTGCTGGCAGCGCTTCCTGTGGGGCTGTCACGTTGCTGCCCATCACGAGCCGCGAGCACCCTCCGGCGCACCCGCTGTGGGCTGGCTCGTCGCTGGACTGCGCCGCTGGCCCATCGCCCCCCGGGTTGCATCCTCTTTCATTCCAGGGAGGAGCGATCACCGTCACCACGAGGTCTGCAACGGTCATACGGCGAAAACAGACAGCATGGTGCCGGTGGCAGCTCCCAATGTCGCCACAGGGCTCAGCATGCCATCAAAGTTGGATTTGACCTTAACACAATGAGCCAGGCGATGGCGATGGCGCCCTTGTCACTGCACGATGCGTGTAGAGGCAGGGGAGGAAGTGAGTCTGCACGGCACAGCTTCGACGAAAACCAGGAGCTGGACGTCACGCGTGCCTGGCGCGCAGTGCGGGGGACCATGCGATTATACGGGTGTCACACCTGCGTGACGCACGGTGCGGGTGATCATGCCAATATCTGGGTGGAAGTCCATCAGCTTCAGCACACGCAGCAAAGTCAAGATGATGGAAAGACCGGTGACAAACTGGTACCATTCCCTAATCACAAGCAAGGACTGGAAGTGAGCCAGCCTTTCGGCGAAAGCAGTTAGATTCTCTCCATCTACACCAACCCCCCCCCTCCCCGCAACCCACAGCGGCAACCCCCCAGCGCGGTTAACGGCCACGGCGTGATGATCTGATGCAATGTGAGTCGCGGAAGCACGAGGGAGACGCAGGGCCAAAGCAGATACATTTCACAGCGTGACATTTGGCAAGGAGCGGCGGAGGTCCCTGCATCGACTTTCTCGCGCAACGTGCGGCCAATCAAAGGAGTTGGACCGCGCACGCTGGCGTTGCTGCGAGCCCAAGCTAAGCTTTGGGCACGTACCGTTGTGCAGCTGCAGCCAATTGACGTGCTCCCCAGCAGGGTCGTGCCCAGATAGGCTCTCGTAGATATGATACCTGGCGTCGATGTCGAAGGAATCCATGCGGACGAGAAGCTGTATGTACACGCAGCTGGCACCAAGCAAGGTCAAAATAGAGCAGCAATCGAGGATATTGAAGAGATTGAAGTACGGCAGCACGCTCCCGCATGCTCGCCTCACTTCGAGCATCTCCTTCAGCTCACTGGCGTCCCCCCCCATCCCCCACCCCCATCATTCCACCCGCCACCAATCTCGGAGAGCTCCATCACCTCACTCCCACCCCTCCCGATTAGTCGCCCGACTTCCGCCGTAAGGCACATCACTGCATCACTGACATAGCAGCCCATCTCTGCCCTCCATGCGGTATAGCTTCGGCAGTATAGCATAGGCCTTGCGTGATATTACTCTGATTTCGCCGAAGGCCTGCTGCTTGGCTGTTGGGAGGGTGGCCACAAAGAAACCAATAAGTGAGCGCGATGAAAAGAACACTCAGCGCAACCGCCGAATCGCGCCGGGCTTTACCTCCAAGCGCTTTTCAGCACAAGCGAGACGAACACCAGCTCCAGAAAAATTCGAATAGCATCGGACGTGTTCGCATGCCAGCGAGTTCGCATTCCCTGCGCCCGGAAACACCATCCAGGATCCAAATGAGAGGCCCCATGAGCAGCAGCGCTCCGGGGCGCTCCCATATAACCCTTCTGTCTTGTGATATAGGGGGAGGAGGGCATGCTGAGTGTGCCCCCGCTAAGGTCCTACAAAGAGCCCCCAAGCAGTAGGGCCGCAGGGCGCTCCCCGGTAACCCCCACGGTGCCCTGATTAAAGGCCCCTGCATGAAGACAACATCTTGGATATCAGAGTCCTCGTGTCACACGCAAAGCAAGTAAGCTTTCATTGCGGAGCTTGCACAAGTGATTGATCCGTCGTGAGTGATGTCCAGTCCCATTCGATGCCACAGGTCCACAGAACACTGAGGAATCACCGAGAGAATCGCCGAATTTCAATCTGAATGGTGGAACCTCGAGAAACTGATGAATGGACCTGCACCGTGACTCACGGCTTTGATCTTGTGCCAAACCGGGTTTCCCACTACGGTGCAGGGCTTGAGCCTACATACGCAGGGCTTCGAGCACAAAGTGCAGGGTTTAAAGACCGGCGACAGCATCGGTCTGTCCTACAGTCATCATTCACCTCATAGTGGCTACCATAAGCAAGCACTGCAAGTTACCCCCAATACCCCCTTCCCCCCACCCTGCTGTCGTGGTGAGATCCCCTGGCAGCCGGGCCGTCAAGTGCGCTAAGATTGGCGCACCCCAATCTTATATTGGATGGTGTACACGCCGCTTGGATCGGAATTTATGACGAATTGGATATCGTTGAAGGCCTCGTTTTGAAGTTTATACGTGAGTATCTCCAGGGTGAAGGTGGTCATCTCCTTCTCGATATAATTACACGCCTTGAGGAAGTCGACCATCTCCGATGCCCGGTGAATATTTAAGTTTGTGTCAAACACGAAGGGGTACGACTTCACGGGCCCCTTCATGTCGAACGATTTGAAGCCGTATGGTACTCCGTTGGGGTTCAAATCCGCTGGGTCCGGGTAGTATTTGGCCTGATCTTTGGCAACTTCCTGAAGGCGCACAGAGGGGAGCCCCAAAGCCCCAATTGTCAGGCTCTCTGGGTGGCTCCCATGGCAAAATCGAACTTGCCCCTTACCCTGGCACACAGGGATCAGCTCGATTGGTGCAGTTTTTCACACCACCAAATTTCGGCGGGCTCCAATACGAACATACCAGCAGAGCAAGGATCCGTTGGCTGAAGCAATCTAGAAGGGGCCACATGCGCCTGCACCAAGGCGGCGCTCGAACATGCGAGGCAGGAGGGCGTGGTAAAGGGCGGCCTTCCAGATTGTTCAGAGCAAGAAGGGCCTTACCGGATTATAAAAAACATTCCCAATCTGGAACACTCCGTCTGCAGAGTATGGATCCGTCCTGCACGATATAATGACACACGCACCATCATTGACACACGCACCATCATTGACACACGCACCATCATTGACACACGCAACATCATTGACACACGCACCATCATATTGACACGCGCACCATCATGGACACACGCAACATTATTGACACACGCACCATCATATTGACACGCGCACCATCATGAACACACGCAACAGCATTGACACACGCACCGTCATGGACACGCGCACCATCATTGACACACGCACCATCATGGACACACGCACCATCATGGACACACGCATAGACAATTATTATTTGGAAAATAATAATTTGGGTTATTGTAGAAGCAACGCACGCGAACCCTAAGTCTAGGGTCGCCAGGCCTGTCTGCCAGAGCGATGCCACACCGTGTCTGTGGCATCGGGACGGGGGGAGTCATCGATCAAGGGATCGATGACACGTCTGGTGCTTGACACGAGAAGTTAGTTAAGAACTGTCTCGCGAGGTGTCAAGCAAGTTTTCGGAATCTCAGCCTCAGGAGCAACGCTCCATCACTGTTCTTCCTTTCTTTTGATTCCGGAAACGTATTCGCAAATTTCTTGATATCGCGCAGCGTATATCAAAATCTTTGCTCTGGTTACGCGCGGATGTCTGGGCAGTTGAAAGCTGGGCCAAGAGGATCGTACGGCCAACCTACGGAGAGAGACGCAGGCACGCAGACCGACATTGCAGGGGTACGCGCGTCTTTGGAGGATCGTACTGACAGGAGGGACTGGTCGCACCCAGTTTCCGTGCCGTGTAAGTGCAAGTTCAACTGTCCTTACTGGGACCCGCGCTTTCCGTACGACGGCTACATTTTCCGTACGCACGGCTACCGATGATTGAGCTGGAGGTGCCAGAGGCGGATTTGTCTGTACCGTGTTTTGTGAGCTGGGAGCGGGAGCAATTTTCACACGCTCAGTGGCAGACTTGGGAGCCAATCTTGAACCCGCTGCGCCGTAGGGACGGGCGCGCGTTCGTGACTACCAACCTTTGTGCGACTTGCGCGGAGGAGGTTTGGGAGGCAGACTCGGACAGCGTCTGGTTTCCGTTCAGCCAAGGTGAAGCTTTTGGCTTGCGGGAAGCAATCACTGGGCATGGGAGTACAACGAGGAGAAGGCAGGGAGCGGCGGCTGTCATCGCCGGAGGTGGACAGGACGCTGGATCAGTACCGGCGGGCAGCGATTTGGTGCACCAAGACCAGGATCGCGGCAGTGGAGCGGCTGTTGGAGCTGGCACACCCCTCCAGGCCGACAACGAAGGAGGGCGTGCTGGAGGAGAGGCGGGACGTGCTGATCGAGTTCCAGCGGCTGGAGGAGGCGATCGTGGAAGACATGCCGGAGGACTTGGAGGGCCCAACAGACAATCTGGTGGACGTGGGCCTGCTGGATGACGATCGGCGTGTGGTACGAGGTGAGTGGACTCTTGGGGGACCTGGAGACAAGTGGGAGCGGCTGCGCGGAGTGGCAGCGAAGGAGCGTCGCCGGGTCATGGCGTGGGCGACAGCGGCACGTGAGATGCAGCAGGAGCTGCGGCCGGGTACGCAGCCTTCTCCGAACGGGAGTGGCAGCCCCGGCTCGTCGGGACCGTCACCGAGAGGAGTGCTGCGCTCGGAAGGAGAGGTGCAGCGGATGGTGGAGGCAGCGGTCGCAGCGGCGCTGGCGAAGCATGACGCGGGCAGCAAGGGAGGCAGCGGAAAGGGACGTGATCCGCCCGCCTCCCTGCGTGATGTGTCGCGGGCATCAGTGGGGAAGCGCTTGGGGTGGACATGGTCGGAGTGTGAGCGGGTGATCACGGAGATCAGGGTCGCAACAGCGCATCAGGCGGCGGATCTGGCGCGGGTGACATCCAGCCGGACGTGTGGAGGCTTGGGAGTTCAACTTGGTGGACGAACGTTTTCCCGCGTGCAAGCAGGAGCAGTGCGGGATGGAGGAGCTTCACACGGACAGGAAGGTGCGCGTGAAGCACCTTTACGCGTACATCGAGCTGGCGCTGCAGGAGCTGGCGAGGATGCAGCGGGCGCTGGCAGGAGTGGCGGGGATCGCTCAGCCGAAGTTCAATGAGGCGTGGGCCGCGGCAGCAGCAGCGAGCAAGAAGAGGCGTGCCGTGCAGCAGCCGAGGGAGTCGGACGGTGAGGACAGCGATGGCGAGGAGAAGAAGAGGGCAGCGGCCAAGGCGCGCTTCGGGTCGCTGCGCACAGCGACGGACGAGGAGCTGCGGCGAGCGCTGGACGGCAGCCTGGCGGTCAAGGACATCACGCGTCCGCCAGGTGAGAGTGCTGCTCTCGCCAGACCCATCCTCCCCGCAGGTGGTGCCCTTAAAGGCATGGACAACAGGGTCGCGCGCCCTGGAGGCGACTTCCAGGAGGGCGACGCAGAGTGGAGGCTGGACGCGAAGAGGGGCCTGGTGCTCGAGGCGAAGGCCAAGCACTGCAGGACCTTCGAGGAGTGGGACGAGACCTTCACAATGCTGATGTGCAAGGCCCCGGAGGAGGCGCGGGACCTGCTACTGCAGTTCAGGAAGTGGATGCATCTCATGTCGGTGGATTACTCGTGGGACCACCTGCGCAAGTTCTACGATCACCTCTGCTTCAGGATGGAGAAGGAAGCCTCCGCCACGTTCGAGCTGTTGTCGTTCACCGCGCACTGGGAGATGTTCAAGCGGGAGAAAGGCATCAAGGTGAAGGGCGCGGGTAGCGGTGCCGGTGGCGGCGGAGGCGGCAGCTACGGGGGAGGCGGGGGCAAGTACCCCCGCAAGACGCAGGATCAGCCAGCAGTTGCCGCGCCGAAGGAGGGGGGAGCAGCAGGCCCGCGGAGGGACGGGGGGCGGGGGGCAGCACAACGCCGTCAAGACGGGTGCGTGCTTCTCGTTCAACTCCGCTGCGGGATGTGACCGCAGGAACTGCAAGTTCGCGCACAAGTGCGTGATGTGCAACGACAAGGGCCACGCCGCACTACGATGGCCACGAGTGCACGGCGCCGGCAGGCGCCAACGTGTGATGGAGTTCGCGGTGGAGCCCGGGGGAGGCCACGCCCCCGGGGGAGCCGGAAGGTGGCGGAGGGGCGCGGGGGGCGCCGGAGGGGGAGGTTGTTGCGGAGCCGGAGCTGGAGCGCGGGGATCGCGGAGATGGACTGCGACGATCGAGAGCCCGGACCCGTAGGGGGGCCAAAGGAGATTTGGAAAAATAATAATTTGGGTTATTGTAGAAGCTACGCACGCGAACCCTAAGTGTAGGGTCGCCAGGCCCGTCTGCCAGAGCGATGCCACACTGTGTCTGTGGCATCGGGACGGGGGGAGTCATCGATCACGGGATCAATGACACGTGTCACGTCTGGGCTTGACACGAGAAGTTAGTTAGTTAGTTAGCAACTTTCTCACGAGGTGTCAAGCAGTTTTTCGGAATCTCAGCCTCAGGAGCAACGCTCCATCACTGTTCTTCCTTTCTTTTTCCCACCCACCCGCACCTGCAAGGGATGATGCATTGGGGTTTGTTGTTTGGTGGCAGGTGGCGGCAGTGTCTCTGAAGAGTAGCACGGTGGAAGCTTCTAGGGCCTGGAGGCCTGGAGGCCTTAGGGCCGGGCCGGGCTTAGTTCAAGAGAGCAGCTGCTAGAAGTCCCTGCTTGCAAGCACAGCAGATGAGATAGCAGCTTGCTAGAACTAGCTTAGCAGCTTCGTGCACGAGACTCTTAGAGACCTGCTCCACCTGACAGAGAGGGAGGCAGACACTCATGCCACATGCTGAGAGACCGAACAGGCCAGACGGTGGCAATTAATATATTTGTGAATATATGAATCTGCCAAGACCTCTGCTTGCCTGTTGTGACCGGTGCTCTCTGCGGGGGAGGGGGGAGAGTGCATGCTTCGTACAATAATTGACACGCACCATCTTTGAAACGCGCACCATCATTGACACACGCACCATCATTATCGCTTCATTGACACCATCGCGCACCATCATTGACACGCGCACCATCATTGGCCACACGCACCATCATGGACACACGCACCATCATTGACACACGCACCATCATTGACACACGCACCATCATTGACACACGTGTGCCTCCTGCCAAGCAAACAAAAACTACAGCCGCCAATACGGCGAAAGGCGCGCCGAAAGGAGCACACAAATGCTAACATTATCTGAGCGGTCCACCTTGCAACAAACCCTTAGACCTACAACATGCAAGAGATGGGCTATGCAGGACACCTAACTCTCCAACAGGCCCCGGGTGTGCCTAGGGGAGCCCCATAAAACCTCCAGCACACAGGCGATAAGCCTCCCGAAGCACCCTTGTGCCTCTAACATGCAAAGGACGAAGTGTGCAAAAATTAGTGTTTCCTCTCCTGGTGCCACTGCTCTCAAATTTGCAGCTCAACGTGGAGTTTGGCCCCCACGGGTGGGTGGTGCAGGTTGTGTGGCCCTGCTCACCGACTTGTGGACTTGTCTTGAGATATGCATTCGTCTTTCAATTTTGCAAACATATCGTCGCCACAGTTTTCAATCTGGTTCCGATACACGTTCAAGACAACTCCGGCCACGACCCTGTCGAATACAGCACCGCCCCCCAGGTCCAATTCATCACGTTCTTTCGAGGACGTGCACCCGGCTTCAGCCCGAGGACATGGATTACGCATGCCACCCAGATTCGGTCATCAATGGCGCGGCCTGCGCGATTGAATATGGTGACCATCGTAATGTGAGGTGTGACTGTAGGGTCACCTCATATAGCAGCAATGATTACAGGCGTTTGCCAAAGCTTGGGGTTTATCCCGACCCTATGTTTACAGCCTAAGACCCTGATTTGAAGGGTTTGAATCTCTGCTTGCGACACGGTCAAAGCTGGGGGTTCAACCCAACCCTGTGTTTACAGCCTAAGACCCTGATTTGAAGGGTTTAAACCTCTGCTTACGACACGGTCAAAGCCGTGAATCGTAGATCGGGTCAGTGCAGTCGTGCCGCTATCTGTCGCCACTCCGATGGAAACTCGGAGCGCTGCAGTGAATTTCCGGATATTCCGCGGATCTGCGGCAGCCCTGGCGCAGTGTCGCACGATTGGACAGTATTAGTGACAGGTCACCTGACTACACTTATACAGCAGTTTAGCTCGTGCATGAAAGTTTGGTTGATTATAACATAAAAAAATATTTATAGACTTCTGAAATCAAGGACATCCACATGGCAGACACCCTGGCTCAGTCAGCAGTGCAGGCCAGGATCAGGCGCACACGTGGCGGACACCCTGGCTCAGTCAGCAGCGCAGGCCAGGATCAGGCGCACACGTGGCGGACACCCTGGCTCAGTCAGCAGCGCAGGTCAGGATCAGGCGCACACGTGGCGGACCCACTTAGCTCGGCAGTGGGATGGGTGACAACACCTGTTCAGGCGGTTAACTCCGCGAGGATACACAAATGAGTCCTGCGACAGAACGTTCTCCCAACCGTGATCGTAAGTGTTCTCCTCCGGGTAATATCTCACGGTGAGGTGACGACCATGGATTGCTCAGTGTCCACTCCGCCTCCACTCTGGTCGGCAGGCTGGCAGCACAGCTGGGCAGAGGCCTCACTTAGGCCGATCGACTGCTTTCGAAAGCTCACGCCCCTTACCACCTGTGCTCCGCCATCGCCTCCATCCACTCCTCATCAGCTGCACGCCCGCTGTGCTCTCCACGTCAGCAGCCGGCTGTACCGGGCGACGACTTTGCCACCCATGTGAAGGTCAGGACCCACCGCTTAGTCCCCAGTGTTTCTCTTTTGCTTGAATCCTCATTTGCCAAAGGCAGGCACTGCAATACATTTCATTAAAATGATTTTGTAAAGTGTTTAAAATGCATTTTGTGCTTTTACATGCTTTCTAAATTCAAGTTTTTGATGAGATGTCCAGACTGTCTGTGCACGTCACCAAAAGGAAAGAGTCCTCTGGGTCGGGAGCGGTGGGAAGAGCAAAAGGAACAAAGCTGAACAGGCGTGTCGCTTCGTGGCTACTTGTACATCCTGTTTGTGTCACGGAGCTACATGTGTCATTCGGCTCTACTGCAACAGGAGTCACGGATTCTGAAGGTCTGAAACCACAAAAATTCTGTTGCACTCCAATTTGAACATTTCTGTTTTGCTCGAATCCTCATTTGCCATGAAACCAAAGATGAAATTGTGAGGCACACAAAAGAAATCAGATCTCTGTCACTGTGACCATGTTAACCAAGCGAAGTAGTAGTCCATGTCTGTGTCCCTCAGAGCTGTCAAGTCGATGTAGTGCTGCACTGCCGATGAGAACTGTAACCAGCCTCCAAGGAAGCACACTTTCTCCATTGCAACACCCACAGCTCGAGCACACGTCGTGGCACCCTTCCGGGTGCTGTGTGCAGAAAAGTGACCTGCTTCCGGAGGTCTGCATTCCAGCTCGCTGAGAGCCAGACCAATCCAGTCATTTGCCACTGAAGCCTTGAAGTTCTTCGGGTCCTCGGGTAGCAGCCAGTAGGCGTCAGGTTGAGTCTTCTCAAAACTGTTCCAGGCCGTGTCACGGTGGAACTCCCAGTGCTCGATCAGCTCCTTCAACAAAGCTACCCCCTTCCAGGGGATGCACAGGCGTCTCTTCACCGGTTGATGCCGCCGTCCTTTCTCCTTCAGCAGCACCACTGAGAACTCGCTGTCGCCACAATGAACGTGCTGCCGTGACAACGAGGTCCCCGTGTCCGGTCTGCCGAAGGTCACGAAGGCAACAACCACGTAGGCGAAGGCTCGCAGTAGCCGTAGCTCCTCAGGCGATCTCGGAGTCAAACTCAGCGTTGCTTCGTGCACACGTCGTACGTGTGCCGCTGGCAGCCACGTCCGCTGGGTCTCGATGTTCTCCTCCTGCACCGCCAGCTCCGCCTGGATGGTCGCCATCCCCTTCACAGCTCGGGTCACAGAACGCCCCTTCGCTGGTTCAGGAAAACGTAGGTCCTCGTGGTAGTTGTTGATGGCAGACAGGTACGGCTGTAAGGAGGCCGACTTGATGTTCCCGTCCTCCAACAGAGAGGCGATGTACAGCCGCCTCCGCAGTGATGTACCGTCGCCTCCGATGCTGGTAGCCACGGCCGTTGGCGCTGCTCACAAAATAAAATGAATCGCTGCGCCTTCGGTCCGTAGTTGCCCATCGTCGTGTCCAGCAGTGCCTTTCTCTGCATCGTCACTGCCAGTTCCGTGAGCCGGGAAGGTCCCAACTCACCCCTCCACCGCTCACAAAGTGAGCGCGTGAGGAAATTTTGTACAGCACCACCGCGCTTGTACTCTTCGTAGTCGCCTCCGCTGATCCGCTCGGTGTTCTCGCCGTCCGCGTCCGTTGCCTCGTCCGTGCTGTTGATGATTTTGAAGTTCTCCTCGGACAAGTCCAGTGTCTCCTCGTCGCCGTCGTCGTACAGCACATGCGCCTTCCCGTCCTCGTCGAACTCCTTCACCACACCCGGGTAGAAGCAATCATCGTCCTTCCAGAACACCTCGATTTTCGTGCCCACGGTCACCTTGCTCGCTGTCGTACTCGTAGCAGAGCTCCTTCGTACTTCAGCAGCGTAGTAACTCACGGGCGCGCCTCGATGAAGAACATCACAGCGTCCCACTTTGAGGGCCCGAGCAGCTCGGACCCTCCCAGCCTGCTCGGAGTGAACAGCTCCCTGCGCCGTGGCATGATCACCACCTCGGTGGCCAGGGCCTCCAGCTCCCTGAACCAGGACTGTCCCGGCCAGTACGGAGACACCACCGTAGCAGCGGCCCCCTCCTCCCGCAGCTTGTGCGCCACCTCGTCCAGCAGCGCCCACGGGGGGTTCACCCAATTGTTTTCCCCCCGCCAGTCGTACGTCAGAGAGTCCACACCTTCGCACTTCGGGTCCTTCCACGCAGCGTAGTACCGAGGAAGCTGCGCGGAGATCTCGGAAGCGAACCGGTCGACTGTGTAGGGCCCCCACTGCTTGTTGGCCCACACGAACCAGTCCCGATTCAGCCGCCAGTCGTCCAAATCCTCGCAACGCGAAAGGTTGTCGGCCCACACGTTGGCCTCGCTGCGGATGTACCGAGCCTGCAACTCGATGTCGTGCAGATCCAGTAGCAGCCAGAGTCTCCTCATTCTCCTCATCAGGTCCGGGTTTCTGGAGGTGAAGTGCGACAGCATCGCCACCACCGCCTGGTTGTCGCAGTAGAGCCGTACGACCTTGCCCTCCAGCTCCTGCAGGAACGCCTGTACGGTCTTGTACACGGCCTCCAGCTCCAGGTGTGTAATGTGCCAGCTGCACATCTCGTCTGGCCAGAAGCCTCGCGCGGGGAACTTCAGGTTCAGCAATCCTCCCCAGGCTGTCATCGAAGAGTTCGTGTGCACCTTCGCTCTCGTCGGGGATCTCCAGATCTTGCGCCCGTTCCACCTGCTCATCACAGGCAGCCTGGACCACCATTCTAAGTCCCCCCGAGCTGCACGCGAGATCTTTACCTTTGCTCCCCAGCTGCGTTTCTCTGCCAGCACGAAGTAGAGCTCCCGTAGGTAGAGCCGCGCCGCTGGTACTGCCAAGTACACGGATTGGCAGAGTCCCGTGAAGGAAGCCAGTCTCCTGGCAGGAATCCACCTCCAATTTCTCGCGGCGTCGCACAGGATCTCCTTCGCCTTGGTGTGGATCTTGTGTACCCGTCGTTCTGTTACACGGAATTGTCCCAGCTTCAGGTCCACCTCCAGCTCGAGGTGCTCCACCACCTGTGTAGGCTCCCATTGGCCCTTCTTCTCGTTCCGCCGTAGGCCAAGTCGATGAAGCACCAGTTGGACTTTTTCTCGACGCAGAAAGCCTTCTCGCTGAGAGTCGACCAACACCAGAAAATCGTCCATGTACGGTAGTACTCGCATTCCGCTGTGACGGTTCGCGTCCCCGCCAGCACCACCGGTCCTGCGACGGACTGACCATCGCTGTCGTACTGCGGAACCGTCCCGCAGCCTCCTGATTTCTTTGCGATCTTCCGCTGCCTGTGGAGAACGTAGAGCCTCCACCATCACGCGTACGAACTTGCAGAACACCCTCGGAGCGTCGCTCCAGCCGAACGGCATCGCTGAACATTGAAGCAGGTCCCCTTGCAGGTCGAACTGCATGAATCGCTGAAAGTCCGGGTGGATCCCCAGCGCATGAAAACCGTCCTGGAGGTCGAAGCTGAAGCACCAGTCGCCTGGTTTCGCCAGTCTCCTTAGCTTCTTCAGCGTCTCCATCTTCATGCGATTTTTCACACACTACTGGTTCAGCCATCGGAAGTCCACCACCAGTCTCCACTTGCTCGTACCCGGTTTTGGGACCAAAAAAGCGCGAGAAACATGAGATCTTCTCGTCGCTCTCGTCCAGGCACCGTTCTCCAGCAGCCTCTCCTTCTCCGCGTCCAGCCACACCTGCTGCTGCCGCGTAGCATCCCTCCGTGACACCCCGTGGTCGAACGGAGGCGGAGGCTTGCGCTTCCACCTCAACTTCACCCCGTGAGTAATCCATTGCATCACCTCGGAACTGGCGCCCGCCGCGCGCCATGCTCCCCTCCGCTGTCTCACCTGCTGTTGCACGGTGAGTTTTCCCCGCCCAGCGCCCGGAGAGGGCTGTTGCGCTGGACGGGGTGGCGGCACGCACATCACACATCGGCCGCGGGCTTTCCGCCCCGGCCCTTGCCGCCTTTTTCGGTAGGCTTCTTACCGTCCTTCTCCTCGTTCTTCTTACGGTCCTTCCAGCGCAGGTCTCGGTCCCGCGGATTCACCACCCGCGTTTCCGCGTTCGCTGCCTTCTTCGCCGTCATGCTCAGCATCGCCTTGCCGCGGTTCTTGTCGAAGTCGTTCAGCCACTGCTGCAACACCTCATCCGCCACCACGCCGTCTGCTGCCTGGTAGACTCTGTCCTCCACGAACTGCAGCTTTGCACGTAGAGCGTCCGATCCTCCCCGCTGTGAAGAACTAGGCTCTTGCTCCAGCTGCCCGCGCAGTTCCAGCATCGTCCACCTGTTGCACAGCAACGCGTACACGTCGTGCACCGAGTTGGTAACTGCGTGGAAACGTTTTTGCCAATCGCTCTTCGACAATCCACAGTCCTCGTTCACGTCCAACGTCTCGTTGCATTTGCTCACCACGTCGTGCAAATAAGACAGCGCTGGAGCCAGAACCATGCACTCGTACTTCATTGAAGAGTTGGACTTCTTGGAGAGCGCGTCGTACGTCTTGCTGCCGTGCAGGTCGTACAACTGCGGCATCCTCGATGTCAGTGTAGCCGGCCGCGGTGGGAACGGGTTGACTGAGGCTGCTGGCACGTACTCCAGCTTCCTCCTTCTCTCCAGAAGTTGTTCGGCGGTCTTGGCTACGGTGTCCGGGTCAGAAATCCCAGGCTTCGCTGCCACCTTCGCCTCCAACTCCACGTTGATCTGTGCTTGTCGTTGAAGCTCGTCACGCAGCAGGCGGTGCTCCTCTGCCTGCTGCCTCTGCATCTCAAGCAGCTCCCCTTGCTGCTTCTGCATGATCAGAATTTGTTGCATCAGCACGTCCTGAGTGGATTGTGCTGCCGGGGAAGGGGAAGCCTGCCCGATGTCTGGCTTCCCCGGGAGGGGAGAAAAATCCTCTGTAGACTTGCCCTTCGCAGTTCCAGCCATTTTCTCTCCCTCAAAGGAGTAACAGTGAAGTCAATCGTACTGCCGTAGCCGATGTGAAGCCGTCGTTTGAAGTCGTAACGCCGTCCCCGCGACTTCGCTGTCAGATCTCCTGTCGTCGTTCGATCGCCGTCGTACAACCAAGTGGTCTAGTCACTACCTACTCTACTGTTTACAGGTGAAACAGGTGAAGAAATTCTTACAAAATCGGATTTGCAGTGTGCCTCACAGAGTACCGTAGGTACCCGTGAAGTTCCTGTTTGCAAGAGCAAAAGGAACAGAGCTGAACAGGCATGTCGCTTCGTGGCTACTTGTACATCCTGTTTGTGTCACGGAGCTACATGTGTCATTCGGCTCTACTGCAGCAGGAGTCACGGATTCTAAAAGTCTGAAACCACAAAAATTCTGTTGCACTCCAATTTGAACAGTTCCTGGGAGCGGCGTGCCCCCTGGATTTTCACACCATCGACATGCCGCAGGCAAGATCTGACGGTCCGACTGTGAACCTCGATAAAGTCGGAGCCTTGCGCGCCTTGAACCGCGCCGCATGCGCGCCTTGAACCGCGCCGCATGCGCGCCTTGAACCGCGCCGCATCGCATGCGCGCCTTGAACCGCGCCGCATGCGCGCCTTGAACCGCGCCGCATGCGCGCCTTGAACCGCGCCGCATGCGCGCCTTCAACCGGCGCACATCAGCGCGCCTGTTTCGCGCCGCCAGCAGAACACCGCCTCATGCGCCGAACAGCGCCGCGTGCACGGCGCCTTGAACAGCGCCGCATGCCATGAACGCGCCATCGCCAACGCCCAAAACCAGCGCGCCTCGCGCCTTGAACGGCGCATCGCGGCATGTGTTCCAGCGCCTTATGCGCGCCGGAACAGCGCCGCGCCATGCGCGCCACTGTTCTGCCCGCCCATGCCGGCGCAGCAGACTCGCACCTGCATCACGCCTTGAGCCCACGCCGCCCCATGCCCCTGCTTTGTATGGGCTCACTGCCACATGCGGCATGCCAGACCCAGCGCGCCCCATGCGCGCCTTGAACCGCGCCGCATGCGCGCCTTGAACCGCGCCGCATGCGCGCCTTGAACCGCGCCGCATGCGCGCCTTGAACCGCGCCGCATCGCATGCGCGCCTTGAACCGCGCCCCATGCGCGCCTTGAACCGCGCCGCATGCGCGCCTTGAACCGCGCCCCATGCGCGCCTTGAAC